>SNQJ01S0031646.1:22916-69277 GCA_010110895.2 Picea sitchensis
AACATGTCATCAACATACAACACTACATAAATGAAGTGATTACCAACCTGCTTGGAATATACACAGTGATCATCCCTACTTCTAGCAAATCCCAATCCAAGGATGTATGTGTCAAACTTTTGATACCACATCCTAGGTGATTGCTTCAGACCATATAGTGGCTTCTTTAGCTTAAAGACCAACTCTTTCTTTCCCTTCACTACAAATCCTTCTGGATCCTTCATGTAGATTTCTTCTTCTAGATCCCCATGTAGGAATGTTGTTTTCTCATCCATCTGTTCCACTTCAAGATCAAAAGCAAAAACAATAGATAAATTAAATCTAATAGAAGTTAACTTAGCAACGGGAGAAAAAATCTCACCAAAGTCAATTCCCTCTACCTGGGAATAACCTTTTGCTACTAACCGATCTTTGTATTTCTCCACTTTTCCTTCTGCATTAAAACTCTTCTTAAACAACCATTTTCTACCAACAGATTTTCTTCCAGCTGGAAACTCAACTATATCCCATGCCTCATTCTTATCCAAGGCATCCATTTCTTCAACCATGGCCTTCTTCTATAGTTTACTATCCTCTGAATTCACTACTTCCCTGACAGTTCTCGGATCATCATCAGTAATAGATAAAGAAAAATTGGAACGAAAATCAGGTGGACTATACCTTTATGGTTGCCTTCTTTCTCTCACTGATCTCCTCAATACTGGGGTATGAGGTTCTTATTCTTCTGTTTCTTTATCTTCTTTAGATGATTCATATTTTTCAGCATCCAACTCTAGCTCTATTTTCTTAGGTTCATCTTGCCTTGGTAGGAATTATTGTATGGACACATCTTTTAACTCTCTAAAAACAACATCCCGACTGTAAACAGTCTTCTTAGTTTATGGTTTCCAAAGATTATAACCTTTCACACCATATTTATAACCAATAACGATACACTTTTCATCTTTTTTATCCATCTTACTCCTATTTTCCCTTGGAACATGTACATAAGCATCACAACCAAACACTCTGAGATGTTGAAGAGAAGGTTTCTTTTCAGTCCATACCTCGTGTGGAGTTTTATCATCCAACATTGATGAAGGTGATCGATTGACCAGGTAACATGTTGTACCCACTTCCTTTGCCCATAATTATTTTCCTAACTCAGCGTTGTTGAGCATGCTCCTTGCTTTTTCCATCAGTGTCTTGTTCATCCTTTCTGCAACTCCATTCTGTTGAGGAGTGCATGGAGTAGTCTTTTGCCTTTCTATACCATGCTTCTTACATAATTCTTTGAATTCAATTCCACATAATTATCCACCATTATTTGCTCTCAATACCTTTATTTTCTTTTCTGTATGATTTTCTACCAGGGCCTTAAACTCTTTAAATTTATCAAACACCTCATATTTCTTTATAAGAAAATAAATCCATGTGTTCCTTGAGAAATCATCTATGTATTAAACATAATGCACGGATTTACCTAGGGATGGAACAGGAATAGGTCCAAACACATCACTTTGTATCAACTCTAAGATCCCCTTTGCTCTTGCAGCACCAGATGGGAATCTTACTCGATTTTGTTTACCATATATGCAATGTTCACAGAAATCAAAAGACAGAGTGCAATTAGACATACCTTCAACCATACCTTTACCGTGTAGTGTTCGAAGGCCCTTTTATCCAATATGCCCCAATCTTTGATGCCACAGCATGGTATTATTTTTAGGTATGGTATTGATCTTGTCTTATTTATTTGGCTGCTCAAGGACAATAGAATTGTTACACCCATTAGTATAAGTTCTTCCCAAAAAATTGTACAGAGTTCCCCATTGAACTACCCTCATCAACACCATTTATCCTTCTACCATATTGCAAGTTATCTTTCCAAATACAGTATCCACTACTGCATCATCCAACTTGCTTACATATATTAATCTCCTGGCTAGTTTTGGAAAGTGCAGAACCCCAGGGAGAGTTCTAATCCTTCCATATTTTAGCAACAACTTAACCCTTCCAAGTCCCATGATTTTGGCTATTGACTCATCTCCTAGGAATACATCACCACCATCACATTTTTCATATTCAAAGAGCCACTCCCTATGAGGAGTCATATGGTATGACGCACGTGAGTCAATCAACCATACATCACAGTTTGCATGTGTACCTGTAGATGCCAGGTAAACATCACCTCCTTCTTTAGTGGAGGTTTTTTCCTCTATGGAAGAGGTACTATTAGATCCCTTTGGTTTATTAACCTTCTTATACTTGAAATCTTTCTTATAATGCCTTGTTTTACCACACTTCCAACATTTCCTCAAAGATTTTCCTAGAGACTTAGATCTACCTGTAGATTTAGATCTCCCCCCCCCCGAAGACTTACTAGGATTCCTGTCTTGGGTACGACCTCTTACAAATAAAGCATATGTTCTATGACCATCCATGATTTTCCACCTCATCTCTTTAGATAACAAGGATGCAAATACATCCTCATACTTCAATGTAGATTGAGTGGTACTACCTATTGCTACAACCAGATTATCCCACAAGTCTGGAAAAGAACATAACAAAGTAATACACTTATATTCTTCTGCAATTGTAATATTAACAGAGACAAGTTGACTTACCAGAGTATTAAATGGATTTAGATGTTTTGTCAAAGAATATCCATGTTCCATCCTAAGATGATACAACTTCTTTTGAAGAAACAACTTGTTTACCAGGGACTTTGATTGATACAAATTGCCCAACTTATCCCATAGTTCCTTGGTTGTAGATTCTCCTAAGACATTCAACAACACTGAATATTCCAGGCAGAGTCGAATAGTACTCCTTGTTCTTCTGTCCAACTTCTCCCAATCTTCCTTCAACATGCCAATAGGTGGTGTACTAGTAGTTTATGTACTAGTAGGTTGTGTACCAGTATCCTATGTGCTAGTAGATGGTGTACCAGTAGGTTGTCTACCAGGATCCACAACGATCCATTGTTCTTTGTCTACAATAAGGTCCTCCATCTTGAGATTCCATAGCTCAAAGTTTTTACCATTGAAAATCACTATCTCGATTCTAGAAGAGCTCACCATTCCTCTTTATACACCCAAATCACCACTGCAAAAGCTCCCACTAAACCCTGTTTTATCACAAACCCAAGATAAACTTGATCTATAAAGACTGATCCAAACCTTCAGAAACAAAGGCGTCACTCTGAACAAAAAAATGATCTCTGATACCACATGTAAGTTTTAAACCTGCGAAGTAAAGCAATGCATATAGATTCTTAAGCAAAACAAAAATTAATCAATGGCTCATTCACATAGTACACAAAGATTTATACTAGAAACCGTCAACCGGGGAAAACCTTTCTTATATTCATTATATCGAATTTCACCATTCACCATACAATATATACAATATATTTAGGTATTCCGTAGATACCAAAACCCTAATCACTTAATTCGGGATTAATTTAGAACACTGCTAAAAATAACAAAATCGTCAAACGTAGTTGTTGAATCTGACACTCCCACACACACACATGCAAAGAATATAATACATACCCAACATTGAATATGGATCCATTCATCCTCTTATGAATAGCGCTCGTCATCGCCTTTAGTAGTGA
Organism: Picea sitchensis; assembly: GCA_010110895.2. NCBI lineage: Eukaryota > Viridiplantae > Streptophyta > Pinopsida > Pinales > Pinaceae > Picea > Picea sitchensis. The sequence continues at coordinate 26,518 of SNQJ01S0031646.1, forward strand.
ATGCCTCTTTCCCTAGTTCGGTTTGGGTCTGGTACAAAACGTTACGTACCTTGTTTCCCTCCAGCCCATAAAGGCTATGAGTGTGATTAGCCATGAGTAGTGAAACTCTGTTCCTAGATCCTACCCATCCTTGTAGTCATCCAGGAACAAGTTGAAGAGGTACGAAACCCAGCTCATTGAGGTGCCTTCTGCACACTAGGCTGTGACTCCAACAACTCCAGCTGAGACTTCCTCCCTGCAACATTTTCTTAGCAGCTTGCAGGATAAGAATTTTGTGCCCAATTGTGTGGCTACATCATTGATCCTCTTGATGATGATCCCTCTTGTCCCCCTTTCGGTGTCGTACTTCCTTTTCATCTCTTCTACTAGAGCTTTCTCCTTGGTTTTGTCATCCAAAATCAACACATAATCCATTCCCCGAATTGGTAACCCTGTTATGTTTTCAATAAGCTCAATGACTATGGGGACGGGCTTGTCCAACCATATATCCCCTCCATTTGTGAGTGATAGAAGCTATTTGACGCATGTAGTTGCATGCTGACCTGTGAAAAAATGTGGTAAGTCCAATAGACCTAAAATTCCCATTTTTTGTAGCCTAGCTGCCCACTGGAGTGGTTGCTCGATTGGTTCACTAACCCTATTTGTGCCCATAGTCTGCATAAATACCCTCTTTGCAAGTTCCATAAACTTGTCTTCATCTGCTACATCATGGTCGGATTATTTGAGTTTCCCGATATGACCCAATATCTTTGGTCCTAGCTGTACCCCTTCTGGTATGCGCGGTGGAACGATTTTTGCTGTAGGTTTCTTGCGAGGTGACCTGGGTATCTATATCTTGTATTTATTCATTGGTGGTGGTTGGCTTGAAGTTACAACAACTTCCAATTGTTCCTCTGTATACCATTTTGTCCAAGCCAAGACATATTCAACCGTCTCCCCTGCTGGGTGGTCTGAGATGGTCGTTTGAGACTCAACTAGCTCAACTGTTGTTGTCAGCTTCAACGCCATGCCATTGACTTTCAGAGTTGCCTCTATATGCTCTGGTGGCATCTCCTTCAGGGTTTCTGCTTCCTAGTTCTGTGGCTCCTGAGCCGCTGCTGGCGTATCTACATTCATGGCCTTTGTTGTTGGCTATTGAATTTCCTCCAATATCGACGTGGATTTTACTGGTATCATCTCCGAGGATGGGATTTTGTCAACATTGATGATCTCTGGTGGCTTTTGTTCACCTTCTTCGACCTATCCTTGTGACTTGGTTTGAACTCTGGTTTTCTTGGTGGTCTGGCTTGCTTCTTCTTACTTAGGATGTGCCATGGCGGTGAATGTCAAGTGTCTACTGGATTCGAACGGTCTCTGTGAACTCACACTGTGCTCTTTAGCCTTTGTTGCTCTATGTCTATTCTCTTTTCATGAATAGACTATTGGCTCCCTCGCCCATGTGTTGTATGGATTTCCCATGAAGCTTGTCAAGGGCACTTCCTTGATTATGGGTTTAATGTACCTTGATTATTGGTTCAATGCATATTTGGTGGTTTCGTAATTGCCATTAATCCTATTGTGCCATGTTTTGTTGGTGCAGTTAATGTGGCATCCCATTGGTCCTTTCCATCCTTTAATTCTTCCTAGTGCTATCCTGTCGTCCTTCTTTTGCCACCTCTAATTTTCCTGCTTGTTTCCCTTTGTATGTGACCATTGTCTTTCTCCTTGCCAAGTTTGTGTTTCTACTTTGTGTGGCCTTTCTGCCTCTGGCGTCCTGGGCCCTCTTTGTTTTTGTTTCCTTTTTGTTCTTTTTCAATTTTTTTTTATTGCACAGTGGATGGTTGATTGTCCGTGTACAACTTTAGTTGGCTCCCCTTGATCATCCCTCTGATTTCTACACTTGATAAATATCTTAACTATACAAATCCTCTATCTGTGATAGATTTTACTTCGTATGGTCCTAACCAGTGCATTCTAAGCTTTCTGAGGGGTTGAAACGATTTTCTATCATACATCAGTACTAGATCTCCTTCCTTGAACATTTTCTTCTTGATGTGTCTATCGTGACAATATTTGTCTCTTGCTTTCTAAACTTGTTGGTGGAATCCTACTAAGATTCGGTCTTCCTCCATGGTCAGTAACTAATTTAGTCTCCCTTGTACTGCACCTCATTCTATCATTTGTGTGACTGTTGCTACACGCAATGTTGGTACTAAAAACTCTAATGACACCATTGCTTCTTGGCCATAAACCAGTTTAAATGGTGTGTTCCCTGTCAGCTTTTCGCACATAGTCCTATATTCCCATAATACTGCTGGTACTTTGAGGTCCCAATCATCCCTGTTGACGTTGAAAATCTTTGTCAGTGCACTCTCCAAAATTTTGTTGAAGGCTTCCACTGTGCCATTTTCCTGTGGGTGATACACTGTGCTCTTCTAGTGATGGACTTCAAATTCTTCAATCATAGCATTGATGGTGTTGTTTATAAAGTGTGTTCCTTGGTTGCTCATCAAAACTCTTGGGGACCCACATCTAGTAATGACTTGTTCAAATAGAAATTGTGTTGTTGTTTCTGCACTGCAATCCTTCACTGGTGCGGATTCCGCCCATCTTGTTAGATACTCCGTCGTGGTGATAATGTACTGAGCCCCTGTTATTTTTGTTGGTGGGTTTATTGGTGCCACAAAGTCTATTTCCCACTTGTCAAATGTCTCTAATGTTACTTGTGGTCGTAATGGCATCACCCCCCTTCTGTTGGGTTTGCCTACACTTTGACAAACATCGCATGTTTGACAGTATTCTTTTGAATCTCTATGAATCGTTTGCCACCAAAGTCTTGCGCACAATACCTTTTGCATAGTAGGTTTACCTGCATAATGCCCTCCTATTGTTCCCTCGTGGGCTTCTGCTAAAACTCTTGGTCTTTCGTTCTCTAACACGTATTTTTGCAAGATGCTATATGTGCCCATTTTGTATAGGTGTCCTGCAATTAGTTGATAGTCAAGAGTGCGGACTACTAAGTTTTTCTTTTGTGCACTACTATATTCTTGAGGCGCAGTACCTGTACTCAAGTACTGAATGATATATGTGAATTAATCATCAACAATCTGTACTGATAATAACTGTGCATCCGAAAAGTTATCTTCTAAATTCGTAAGTTATTCTCCATTTGTGAACTTTGATAGGTGATCAGGTCCTACGTTCAATTTTCCTGGTTTGACTATTACTTCAAATTCAAATTCTTGGAATAGTAGCAACCATCGACAAATTCTCCCCCCAACACTGGCTTGTTGACTAGGTATTTCAGGGTTGAGTGATCTGTGAACCTCTTAAAGTGTTTTCCAAATAAGTAATGTTGGAACTTATGAAGCGCGTAGACCATAGCTAGGCCTTCTCTTTCAGTCATTTTATAGTTATGTTTAGAGGCTGATAACTTTCTTCTCATGAATGTTATCGGCTGATCCAAGTCTCTCACTCCTAGATGCACCAAGATAGCTCCAAGTGCTATCGTTGATGCATCTACATGGATGTGGAATGTCTTCTCCCATTCTAGAAATACTAATATCAGCGTGGTAACCATATTTTCCTTCAAGGTATCTAGACCGTGTTGACACTCGTCATTGCATTGAAACTTCGTATCCTTTCTTAACAAATTTTCCATTGGTGCAGTGATCTGTGCATATCCTTTGATAAATTTCCTGTAATAACTTGTGTGTCCCAACGTCGCTCTTAGCTGACATACTTTTTTTGGTGGTGGTAAGTTAACAATGATTGCGATCTTTGTAGAATCTACTATCAAACCTTGTTTGCATACTATATGACCTAATACTATCCCAAACGGTGTTCAAAATATACATTTCTTTATATTTATTGATATCCGACATTGTCTACATCTTTCTTACATCAACCATAAAACTTCCACATGGTTTTTCAATAAACTATAGACTGTCCAATCATCCAGGTATACTTCGAGAAACTGGTGGATGAATTCCTTAAACACAGCAATGACTACTCTGGAAAATATTGTTGGTGCATTCTTCAGTCCAAACGACATGACTATGTATTGGTAAGATCCCCATTCTGTCACAAACATGGTCTTGTATCTGTCCTCCTGTGCTATCTTAATCTGATGGTACCCTGAGAATCCATCAATGAATGAGTAAGCTTCATTTCCTCGTATGTTCTCTAACACTTCGTCCATGAAAGGTGTAGGGAATGGGTCGTGTAGGCATGCATCGTTCAACTTCCTCAAGTCGATGCATATCCTAATCCCTCCTTGATTCTTGTCCTAAACTACTATTGGACTTATCCATTATGACTCCTCAACTAGTTCTATGATGCGGTCTTCGAGCATCCTATCGATCTCAGCTTTGACTTTCTATTTATATATTTGGTTCATCTTGTAGAGTCCCTGTCTAATAGGTCTCGCTTTAGGTCTGAGTGGTATCTTCATCTCTCCTAATTCTCCTTCTATATCCTTCATCTCTATAAAGGCTATGGGAAACAAGTCATTGTATTCACGCAACAACTCTGTGATGCTTTCTACTATTTGTTCATCCTAGTAGTCTCCAATGCTGGCCATTTTGGGATGCTCGACTATACAAATGTTAACTTTCTTTACTTTGATCGGCACGGAAATGAATTATGATTCTATGGGTGGGCCTTCCACATCTCTTTCGCCTTCTTCTTCTTCAATCTGAATATCGCACATATCGTCTTCATCCGGTGCTTCCTCTTGCACATGATAGCATGATAACAGTTCCTTAACTGTCTGTTTATTCCATTGTTTCTCTTCTGTGATAACTTCTATATATGTTTCTTTGATAAATATTACTCCTCTTATCTATTTTAGAGCTGCATCTATGTTGGGGTTTTCATGTTCAAATGAAAATGTGATGGTAAATTTTTTTTGCAATTCCATCCATGTTGCAGTTCCTTTGCGCAACTCTTGGTCTGTATCCCAGTTCATTGGTATGCCCTCCAAAGTGTGTATGAAGTGATGAGGCCATTCCTATGGGGGTGTCATTTTCCATAGCATTCTACAAGCCTCCACATGTTCGATTGGTGCCCCATGTCCATACTTATGTTATTTGTTGTTTTTTTGTTCTACACCAAACCTTATGCGCAGTAGCCACTTACATTAGTACCAATCTGTGATGGTCTCCTTGTGTGCACCCACCATCTTGCAGGTGTGGCCTTGAGTGATAAATCAAGTGCTAATAGTATTTGTTTCTCTAACACTGTGTTAAGAATGTTTCCAAATCTTTTATTCCATGGAAATTGGGTGGTTATCTAATTTTTGTGCCTACCCATCTTACTGTGCGGTCTATTCTTGCACATATTCTTGTGGATACTTCATGTAGCCTTTGCTTCCAGTTTTCTAAACCGGTGTCTGAGTCTGTTGCACATGAAGTAATTCTCCACTAACTGAGTGCCCCATTTGCAGTTGGGTTTACGTAATCCTCATCGCGCGCAGTTGTTCTATATAACTGGCCAGTTTCCTATAGATCTAGGAAAGTAGGTTCTACAAACCTGTCCCCTTCAGATGGGTCTAATGGCACGATGACACTATATTCCCCTAACTCAAATGTCATTTTCCTTGCCTTCAAATTGATTATGGTTGGGTTGTCAAACTCCCAATCTAGACCAAGCTATGTTGGGTAAGGTGTTGTGTCGTCTACTATTTCAATGACTTCGAAATTTTCTTTAGTGCGCACTCCATCTAGGTTGATTGTCAATCCTTTCAGTCTACCTATTGGTAATACTCTGTGTTAGTTTTCCAAATTTAATTGAATAGGTGAGTATCCTAATGTAGGCTCTCCCGTGCATTGCCATGTCTTCTTTGGTAATACATTAACTTCATATCCTAAATGTAGTATAATGTCTCCCATATTGAAATCCCCAATATCAACATTTAGTCTAAAATCCCTACTTTTTCTTCTTCTCGTGTGCAGGTGATTAACTGTCTTTGGTTCTAGATTTCCTTCTGTCTCAATGCTACATTTTTCTAGTATGTTTTGCAATGTTTTCACAAATGATGGATCACTTAATACCTTTACACATGATTGCAAAAAGCCTTTGATTTTACTTACTTGTCTCGTGGGTTTCATCTCGTTGGTATGATCTAATGATGGAGACATCTCGTATTCTGGTGCTTCCTTGTTATGTTGCACAATTGAAGTCGATGCTATGTCTTTCTTCTGAAATTCTTGTATGGATTCTTCAAAGATATCCTTTTCCTTCTGCGCGCTGAACTGCTTCCTTGGTTTAGTGTTCTTCTTTACCCATTGATTCTGTGCCGGTTTTTGTCAAAATGCGTCATTTCCTATTTTATCTCCCACGCGAGTAACAATATTGATGTTTCATCCTTCATCCCTTGCTTCAGCTGAGATCCACTAAATGTTTTGGTTGTTCTGGTTCCTCTTTTCCTAGATCTTTACTAGTAGTGTCGAGCATTCTTCTGTATCATGATTTGATGTGTGACAATACATACAAGTCGTTGGTGGAAGCAGACATTCCCTTGCATAATGTCTTGGTTGTTGAAAATTGTGACATGTGACTGGCCCTCTACCTCATCGAAAACCTCCTCTGGCTCATCCTCCTCCTCTGTAGCCTACTCATCTCCTCGCGACACGTTATACTGAGGTGGTTGATTATACTACGCGATATTGTACTAAGGTTGTGTTGTATTGTACTACGACTGCATGTTATTTTACGATGGTTGTGCAGTATTATACTGCTACTGCGTACTATTGTATGGAGTTGGGACTTGATTAAACTATGGCATTTCTTGCCCAGTCATCATTTCTACCTATACTCTATATGCATCTGATGTCCTTTCTCACATCAACTCCATAGTTCTACAATCTTTGTCGTTGTGGCCCACTAACCTACAAAAGGTGCAATATGAGCTCTTTGGGACTATTTGGTATTTCTTCATCATCGTGCAGTGATAAGGGTCGTGACTCGGTTTCTTGCAGATTTCGAACCATAGTCCTCTTGGTGGTATCATATTTGGCATTCCTATTTCCATATACTGTGCGAGTGTTGGACATTTGTTCTTTTGTTTTCCTATGGTCCTACATATGGTACACCAAATGGCTTCTCGTTTGTCCTTGTTCTTGTTCTGGTTCAGCTGAAACATTAGATTCTTCAAATAATCTTTCAGTTCTTCAATAGCTGGGTCTATCTGTTGGTATTGGTTTTCTTCCATTTGCAAGGTTGCTTGTAGAGCCTCTGCCTACGTGTGAAATTTATGTTGTCGTAAAGGGTATTTTAAGTGTGGGAGTAGTGAGTTGAAAAACAGGTGTCGATGTTGCATCTCGGTCATGGGATATTTTAGCTTTCCCTTCAATCACTTGAATCTCTGATCAATCTCCCATACAGACTCTCCTTCTTTCTATCTTATTTCGATCATCTTGTTCATGTACTAATAGTATGAGCTTGGCTTCTGGAACTCATTTATCAGTAACTTCTTAATGTTTTCCAATGTCCTTGTCGTCCCAGGGGAATTTTTTGTGTCTAGACTCATGTACCAGTCTAGTGCACGGTCTCTTAGTGTAATAGCTAGTTGTGCAATTTTAGTATCTTCATCAGTGATCTGTTTTTCTTCCCAGATCTTTGCACAAATGAACAAATGTTTCTCAGGGTTGTTTGTTGCTTCTCCTTGAAATTATGGTAATCTAATGGTGGGATCATGTCCTGCCATCCTAAATGTTGAACTACTACCTCTGCGTAGTGTAGATACCTGACTAGTGCTACCTGAACTGGCTCCTCCAATTGTTGTTCCTTGTGTATATGTACTTCCTGCTATCTGACTACTTCTGAACTTCAGTTGTCTAAATGGTGGTGTTCTCTTTGGTGTATTAGTCGCACATGGGTTTATGGGTTCCACACTGACATTAATATGGATAGGATGGTTGCCTTCTCCTCTCGCTCTTGGACCTCTCGTCTTCCTCTCATATGTTGCACGCAGGATTTCCTCAATCTGCTCCACAGCCAGGAGATCCTTTATCTCTTCCTCATCACTCACCAATCCTTCCCTCATGGCTATGGCTCTCTTCTTGGTATTCACCTTGTATTGGTAGGGTAATTCGTTACGCATCTTTCCTATTGATGCCAAGATCCACTTGATCTGGTCGTCGTCCATCATGATTAGGTCTAAGGGTTCCTCCTTCTTTCCCTTATCCTTTCTTCCTTTCATTTCTCCTCTTTCTATCAGTGCTTCCCCCATGCACGTGGGGAAGTTTAGTTTTATGATTCCATTGTCATTACACCTTTGTTATATAGCAGTATATTAATAGAAGTATACAATGATTGAATGTACCTTCCTTGAGGTCTATGAAGAAATTATTTCTCCACTGCGTTGTATGACTTCGCTGTGTCAACTGCAAACTCTGTTATAAACCCTGCCACAATATTTTCAAGCCAAAAGTCTACTGCGCGGGTGAACTTGTTGTTCACCTGTTGTAAATGCTCAAGTTGTACTAAGGTCCAATATAACTGTCGAATCTAGTCCATCGCATGGTTATCCTTCAACCTTAGTATCCACTCCTACAGTAGATGCGGAAAATTGTAGAAAAAGACTTTGTGCAAATCAGTAAACACGTATTTTTCAAGATATTTGCGAGGTGTTATTATAGGGTTTCTATTGACTTTCTGTGCAAACTCTAGCTCTTTTGTTCTCAACCAATTTTTGATCTCTGCTTTTGTGGGATTCCACGGTCTCAAAATTCCCTTCTAATGGCTCATTTGTCTCTGCCCTAACCTTTTATTAATCTTCCTCTGACAAATGTTTGACATCTACTCAATCCTCTCTTGTTCCTACCAACGACAACATAACCATTTTTTGGTTATATCTTCTTCTATACCATATAATTTATTGACCCAGGGTTCATATCTTTTAGGTTTCCAACAAAGCGTCTAAAACTATCGGCCCTCCTAGTAAACTAGAAGTCAACAAAACACATAGAATGCGCTGCATAGTCTCACCCGAGATAGCTTTAATGGGTGGATGCAAGACTCAGGTGTTTACAGACTAGGATTGAGTAAATGAAACATACTATTATTAGAACTGGTAAATGAAACATACTATTAGAACTGGTAAATGAAACATACTATTATTCATGATTATGCAGTAACTTCAGCAGTTTGTTCCCTTAGTATCACGACAGTATTTAAACAAGCAATATAATAACTCATTCATTCATTACGCAAAAAAAATAACTACTGAAAAGAGGATAAATATATGCATGCATTGATCACATTACACAAATATTACCATGGTTCACCCCCTCCTGGGCTACATCCACAAAAATTTGTTTCTTGGCTCTTTTATTATGATAGTTATGCATCTACAACGTCGTGCACTTACAACTCTCATCAGATGGGTACGATCTATATGAGGTGAACTAGATCACACCAGGCTCCTCAGCCTGCGATCTAATCCTCAAGATCTACCTTCTTTCATCTCGTCTAGCTCAATAGCTTACAAAACAGTTCATACAACAAAATGTAAACCCGATTACTAACTAAATCAGAACAACTACAAAATCCACAAAAAAAAAAAACACAACCTATAATACCTCAGTATCGGTATTTATGCATCTTTGTCTCTTCAGGCATTACAATACATTACCAAAACCCTAACCCTACTGACGTTAGTTCTTCCTCTCATGTGCGTGTTCTTCTTCTTTCTAGTTGTTTCTTTCCTTGTGCGTGCTTTCTTGCATGCATGTGTGTTGTGTTTCCTTCCAATTGTTTCTTCTCTCTCTGCACACTTTCTTTCCCCACGATCATCCTTCTTTCCACTTTGGCATACTACTAACAAGTTTCCTTAAGAAAATATCTAGAGAAGTCCAAGACTCAAATCAAATTCATAAAATGATATGAAACTCTAGTTAACATTCTTAGCAATAAGATATCACCAAATGACAAGACATGGATAGGATATAAGGAATGTTTGAAAATTATCAAAGGGGAATCGAGAACCAACATGTCAACTTGTGATAATCCTACAAGTTATGCAAATGATCTCAAGGGAAACAACAATCAGCCTAACAAATCAAAATATGATAAGAAGAACCAGTCAGAACTGGATCAACCCAACTATGCAAACAAATATGAAGCAAAGAAGAAACATGTGCTTGAATCTTATCAAGTTGGAAGGCAAAGAACGATACCTACAAGTAAGTTTTTCATTCCAAGGAATTCAATTTTTTTCTATGGATATTGTTTCTCTTGTGGAAAATTTGGACATAAGGCTATGAGTTGTAGGAATTTTAACAAAAATGTAGGAATTTGATTCAATAAACCTCGAATGGCTATGTATCAAAATTCCTTCTCCCCTCTATTAAATGACCCTGAATGACACATATGCAATAATTTTGGACACAATGAAAGTAAATGGAGAAGCAAGATTATGCCTATATATAAACAAGATAGACAATAAGATTTTACGAAGGTTTGGAGGAAGAAAAATTAAAACAAATAAAATTGTGGACTAACTCTATATGCCAAAAATCAAGAAACTCAATGGTATATTGACAATGGTTGCTCCAAGAACATGAAAAGAGATAAGAGTAAGTTTGAATTTCTAACTGAAGAAGATGGTGGTAATGTTACTTTTGGAAACAATGCTCCAACTAGAATTAGAGGAAAAGGAAATGTTTTACTAGATGAAGATAAGAAGGTAAATAACAAAGAAAAACATGTGTTTTATATAGATAGTCTAAAACATAACTTGTTGAGTGTAAGTCAAATGTGTGACCAAGGACACAATGTTCTCTTTAATTCAATAGGGTGTAAAGTAATGGACGCAAATACATGAAATATTGTTTTCAAGGCAGTCAAAACTTCAAGAAATGTATATGTTTTAGAAGAAGGCAAAGAAAAATGTTGCATTGGTAAAACTGATGAGAGTTGGATTTGTCACAAAAGAGTAGGACATCATAGTTTTAATCAACTTGTTTAGCTAGGAAGAAAATATGATGTGAGAGATATCCCCAAAATTTCCAAACCTGAGAATATTCTTTGTAAGTCATGTTTGTTTGGAAAGCAGTCAAGAGTTCAATTCAAGGTTGTTGAGAGAAATATTACCCTGTGGATAGGCTAATCTCCCCTTTGGAAAATTCCTGATTCTAAATATCATTCATAAAAAAAGAATAATGTACTTAAAAACATGTCCTGTAATGAGCAAGACTTCAGTAAAATCTTCATTGGCTTACAAACATAACAAGATACATCAAATGTTTTGCAAAAGATAAACATGCATTCAAGTAACAAGAGAAATAATTAAAGACAAGAAGAGACAGTCTAACCATCAAATAATAGAGTATCCATTAAGTGAAAAATGAAATAAGTTTCCATATTTACAATTAGAAGCAGAGTATCCCAATACCACCACACCAACCCCCAAATTTTGTCAATAAGTTTCATTTTTATACACATCGATTGGTTTCAATAGATCCTATTTCCTAGATACAATTTTGATGTGAGTATATCTTCTATCTAGCATCTAGGAGACAAATCCTATTACATATATTGCATTAAAATATACCAAACCTACTTATTAGATAGATGACTTGACATTTGACTAGTCATGATCTCATAAGATATTCAAATCCTATAAAATAGGATTGTTGCAATTGATTGTTGAGTTGGTTATTTAAACCTGCATAAAAAGTGAACAAAACTGTTGTTGTAATCAAATCCTTGATTGACTTGAATCACTTTAGAAACTAGTGGAAATAAGACTACAAAATTATGTTGAAAAGGTCCTCATATGTTGCATATGTTGAGTCCATGTATTCTCCTTCAACTGCAGAAATATCCAACCTGTGTGTAACCCTTCAAAAACAACTTCAAAATTTCCACTTTATTTAGATGTGGGTGCTCCTCCTGTTGACAAAATTCAAAATTGTATGCTGCCTTGATTCTAGAAGCTTCACTATGGAGTAGAAGAGGAACCTTTGATATGATCCTGCTTCATCTTGGTCTTGAGAACTACATTATGTCAATAAAGCTTAATTTTCACTTTCCTCACCCTTTTAAGTAGTTTTCGTTGATTCTTACTCTTTGTCTTAAGCTATTGCAATTTTTCCTGTTTCTTGCCATTCCAATGTTCAAGTGCCAACTTTTCTTGTTTCAATTCTTTGATGACTACTTGCAATTTTTCATTTTCTTTTCTTAATTAATTTCCTATCTCTATGGAATATTCCTCATGGATTTCCTCTATTGCAGGTCAAATTAGGTCAATTGACAACTTGGGATTTCTTGCTCTAAATTCATACCTATCCCCTTTTGAAGATGAACCCACCATGATTTCCTTTCTTGTGTGATTTTCTAGAACTTGAACTTGTTGCATATATGGACATAGTAACTCATCCACCTCAGGGATATATGTTGGATCTTGCTCTAATTCATCTTTAGAACTCACTGTCGCTAGCACTTGTATTATCATCTGTATCATCATCGAGCACAATTAGATTGTCCTTTTTCAAAGAAGGATTGAATAAGGATTTGGAATTGAGCCTTAATTTATTAGTAGCCCTAGTATTAGGTATGATTTTGTAATTTGAAACTCTTTTTCTCTTTTACAACTTACTCTATTTTTTATCAATGGGTTTCTTCACAGGTTCACCATCATAATTGTTTTCAGGTTCTTGCTTGAATTCTTGCAGCTGCTTTGTTCTTTGTTTTTCCATCCTTCTTGTACAAACTCTGTCAAATATCTTATATTTGTGTTCAGAAACAGGGGATTCAGATTCCTTTTTGATTTCAACTTCTTGTTGTAGTTGGAGTTTCCTTTTGAAAGATCTAGTCTTTTTGGCTATAGGAGAACCCTCTTGTGATCTTGCAGAACTTTTGGGGGAAACTTTTTCTTTTTTGGATTTCTTTTCTAGAGTGGTCCTTTGTTTTGATCCTTGTTCTTCAATATTTAATGAATTAAGTAACCAATTTCAGGAAAGTTGAATCTCTTTCAATGCATACAAAACCAATGATTTAATTAAACCTTGGTGAAACAAAATTTTACCAACAGTTGCAGGATGACTTTGTACCCTTTTAGACATCTTTGTTAAAATTTTCAAAAAATAAAAAGGCAAACACAAAGGGGTATCACCATTTAAGTGCATTAACAGTCTTAAATGATAACGATAAACAAAATATAACCTCCCTTCACAAGTAATGTACCTTCGAATTGATTTTAAAACACTTTGTCATTCCTCTTTCAACCATTTATATGGAATGCGCTAACTCCAGTTGGGATTTTGATGTTCTGGATCTAGGAACTGGTTGACAATATCAACAGGAAACATTTTCTTTTTCCATTACCTTTATCCATACATATATAGTCTATATGTATCTCCAATTGAATGTTCTTTCATGTGGATTAACATGTTACCCACCACTGTCTCAAAGCCATCGAAGTTCTTTGCAAAAAGCATGGAAATATCCTCGTGGTAACCCTGGAATGTGCAACAGAACTTGAACCGTCATGTTTCTTTTAAATTTTTCATGATATCAGGGCATTCTTCTAGCAATTTGATCCCTTATGGATCCAAACAACTGACCTACCCACATTTCTTTGGGGCCATTATACTGATTGCGATTTTTGTTAGCCTGCAGGCGCTAAGGTTTCAACTGATAAGCTTTCTGGAAATTCCTAAAATTTCGAATGGTATGGAGAAGTTTCTTCATATGCATAACATGGTTATACCAAAATATAGATATTACTAATAGAATCATAAATTTTCATGTTTGAAATCATGACCCGAAACCCTTGATTGGATGTAGAATTGACTGGTATAAACTTAATCTCTTTGAACCATCACCTAGAATCAAGTCATGATTTGATCACAATAATTAAAAATTCTCTATCCTCAGCATGATCTCAGGTAACTGCTAACATGATCTTTCAGGATTGAAACACGTTTTAAGAAAATGATGATTTGGGTGCTACAAGAATGATCGTATTCTTGTAGTGCCTTTCTTTTATTTCAAATTTTCAAAAAATAATAGAAATGGGCTCCAAATCTGATGGGAGATACTCAAATTATCTAATTTCAAACTTTATCTCACTAATGCATGAAAATAATTCTCAAGAAAACAATAAAATCATACCATAAGGTATAGAAGAAATGAGTCAAAGGGGAAAATAAGGCAAACAAATAATGGTATAAAAGGGTAATTTTTGGATGAAAAGTCACGACAAATTCAAGGACTAACAGTTGGAATGGGACCATGGGGGTGAATTATTGAGGATGAAGTCATTATTTGTTGGTTGTAGCAGTGACTGATGTGTTTCATCCATGAATTAATGCCTGCATGCTTGAGAGCCATTGGCATGTACTAAATTTTATTCATAGTTGTGATTCCTGAGAGTCCCAACATGCATATTCTTGACCAGATGCACTGGATCCATGGAAGGAAGTGGACAACCTGAGGGATTTTGTGGCAAAGAAGGGGGTCCATTCTCTTAGGTTGTGCATGTTTTTAGAGAAGAGAGTTGGTGTACTCTGGATTTTTGTGTGTTGAGAAACCTGTGAGAGATTGAGTGTTGATTGGTTTGGGAAGCTGAGTGATACCCTGGAATTGTCCTTGTGGATTCATAGCCCTAACTCGGGGGTGACATTTCTATTGAGACTTGGAAAAAAAAATTCTACGGTCGGGTGGAATGTCCTTGGTATCCAACGAGTTGGTGAACCATTTTGATTAATTTAATTCCTCTTTGTCATGTGTTTCTCTGCTGAATATTTATTTCTGTTGTGTATTAATTAATATCTTGGAGATGTGTATATTTGATGTGCCTGAGTGCTGGTTATTTCTATGCATGGAATTTTTACACATTATTTATATTATAACATGGATATTTATTATTGAATGTGTTTTTATCATGTTTCTTTCATGCTTCTTTAATAATTAAATGGTATCAGAGTTCGAAACGAGTTTCGTACATAGTTTTTGAGGTAGCGTGCTTGACCAGGGGGTGGATCTGTACGTTACAGATTGGTATCAGAGCTTCTGGTTGAAACACTGGATTGGTATGTGCCGAAGTTGTTGGACATGGTATTTTCATTAATAAATATTATGTCTTTGATATCCTAAATCTCAAGAGAAATAACGTTGCAGAAATCACGTAGAAGTTGGAGGGAAATGCAGACAAATATCCTTTGTAAATGATCATGGAATCATGACCGTTATTTCAAGATCCAGATAAGAAAGAGTTGTCAGTTCTTATTGATAAATTTAAGGTATAACTAGAGCCATCATATGAAACTGATAGATCTCCAGTCATTGATCGAGTCCAAGTAGGAGATAGAAAGTTTCGAGAGTCTGAAACTGCACCACTTCAGCGATTACTGGAGACTAGGAAAATTTGCAAAAATCTGAAGCCATGAAGTGAAAATCTGAAGTCGTGAAATCATGCAGGCCATCAGATATCATGTAGAGGAATGTGGACCATCCATTTTTTTGGTGACGTGTCTTATACCACGTGGCAAGGGTGCCATATAGGGACACATGTCAGATGAATTCAGTTCCTTTTGGACCCCAAGATATCCATTTTTGAGTGACATGTGGCACACATACCATGGTCCACGTCACCATAGGTGACATCAGCATGCCATGTCAGCTCCGAGATTATGGCCTCCGGGAATGTCCAGCTTCTTCTACCAACAAAAGTGTCGAAGGCCAAAGTAACAAAATCATGCAGACCGTTGATCTAAGATTCCTTCCATACTTTTATCAAGCATTAGATCAAGTAGTGGAAGGATGGTGTAATCACTTTGGCATGTATAACTCCGAGGAAGTTGAACAACTTGAGAGTTGTAATATCCTAGAGTCTCATAGCGTTGAAGCCCCAAAATGAATAAGAACCATCCATCTCATTAAGTCATAACCGTTGGATTAAGATGGTGGAAGGATAGCATAAGTGGAGGTGTTAACTGATGGTAAGTGTTCTTCATCACTTTGTGACCACTTCGACAAGTATAACTCTTGGGGAGTTGAAAAACTTGAGATTTGTAATATCCTGGAGTCTCGGAGTGTCGAAGTCCCAAAATGAATAAGGATTGCTCATCTCAACACCTGATTAAGTCGTGATCGCTGATTTCGTTGAAGCCTCCAGATGAGACAAGGTCGTCCAATGAATGGGAGATAAAATATCAATCATCCATTCTACTAGTGGAGATAACATATGTACTTCAGCAAAGTGTACTTCGGGAAGTATCACTCTAGAAGAATGCAAGAATGCTAAAGTCCGTAGGACCTGGTTCCAACACCGATCTCATGATAAGGTAAATGAGTTGATTAGACGTGAAAATGGCCTAGAAGAAAACAATCCCATGAATTTTCAAATGAGGTCCTATGGAATAATTTGACAATATTGGCACACAATCATTCCATTGCACCTACAAGATCATGTTTACACAAAAAGGGTGAAAGTGACTTTTTTAGGAAGCCATAACTTTCAGCTCAGAGATTCGATTGGGGCATGGGAATAGTCATTAGAAATATGTTTCAGAGGAGAATAACATTAATATTTTAAAATTTGGATAATGATGATATATTTTTCATGAATTGAGCAGAAAAAAGGACATGTAGAATTATTTGGATTTTTTTTTATAATATGCATAATTCTAACGAAATGGTTGCTTGCACATTTTTGAAGAATTAGGGAGTATAACCATTTCATTTCAAGATAATAATGCATATTAAATAAATTGAGGAAGGAGAGAGAGACTTCAGTCATGATAAAGAAGCCAAAGGTCAAAATACCAATGTTGGTAGTTCATAGACACAATCAAATGAGCACAAGAGCAGAGGGGAACAAGAAACCTTAATAGAGACTATGAGAAGCCTAAAAATAGAAGTGAAGAGTTACAAATAAGACAATGAGAGGTTGATGAGATAAAAAAATAAGATAAATTCTCAAGTAATGCAAAGCCTAAATTAGTTGCATAGGAAAGCAAGGAATGGATCAGACTTAAGGAAGGAGGAAGATGAAAGATATCATGAAAGAAGAGGTGACTACAAAATATTTTCTCATTCAAGAAGTGATGCATAACTCATATACATCACTCATCGTCTTAATCAACAAGGAAATTTTATGCATCTAAAGACTCCATAAGTAGTCCAGAAGTGTCTCATGTTAGGAACCAAAGAAGAAGGAATTAATTAGAAAATTTGCAAGGAGAGTTGAGGAATCTTAAGCCACCATCCTTTGATGGTGAAAGAGAAAGGGAATATGATTTTGAAGCATGGATTCTTGGGCTCATGAGGTATTTTAAATTGCATAACTACTCCTCAAACCTAGAAGCAATAATTTCCACATACCATTTACATGGAAAAGTTGCTATTTGGTGGGATCAACTGAAGCAAGTTGAGCACATTAATGAGAACAAGATCAATTGAAAGAAGTTCAAGAAATATTTTTAGAAGAAGAACCTTTCAGAGCACTTCTATGAAAAGAATATGCAAGAGTTCTTTGAGATAAGGTTGGGAAGCATGACCATGAAAAAATAAGAGAAGAGGCTCTTGGGTTTGTTGAAGTATGTAGGATTTATCAAAGATGAAAAAGTGAAGATACATATGTTTTTAAGTGAACTTCCATCCTTTTATAAAGATAATATTTAATATGATGAGCCCATGACATTGACTGAGACCATCAGGAAGGATGAGTACCTATATAAGCAAGGAACGAGCATAGAATCCATGCAGAAATATTGTAAGGACAAGAAAAAGGAGAAATTTGATAAGAGAAGGAAGGGATTCAAACCTCCTTTCAATAAAAACATCCCTAATAAAAATCAATAAGATCAGTATGCTAAGGATGAATCCAAGAAAGAGGATTCCTTGGGGGAAATAGGAAGACCACCAATCCAATGTTGTTGGTCCAAGGAAAATAATCTATACAAGGATTTCCCTAACATAGGAGATAAAGAAAAGACCACGCACAACATCCAATATGATACAACAATGGAGGACATGGGAAAGATATATGCAACCTTAGAAGATCAATAAGAAGAGTACCAATCCAATATGATCTAAGTGGAAGGTAAGATCATTGATCAACTTGTTTCTATTTTAATTGATTTAGGAGAAATTCATTGTTACATTATTCCTAAAATAGTGGATAGACTATATTTGGAAAAAATTAAGACTGAAAAAGTCAATTTTGGTCTAGCTAGCCACTGGAACCAAAAGAAGGATCAATGAGGTTGTTAGAAGTTGTCCAATAAATATGAATGGAGTGAGTAATAATGATGATATGAATATCATACCATTAGGATCTTATGACATCCTAATTGGAATGGATTGGTTGGAACAACACTATGCTTTCCTAGATTGTCATAACAAGACCTTTACATGTCTTGATGAAGAAGGAAAACAAAGAACTATGAAAGGAATTTCAAGACCCATTTCTATAAGAGAGATTTGAGCCTTACAACTACATAAATGTTTTAGGAAAGGATGTCAATTGTATGCAACTCATGCAAAAGAGTCTGAAAATACAAAAGGGCTAAGTCTTGAAGATTTTCCAGTATTGCAAGAGTTTGAGTATGTATTCCAAGAAATATCAGGATTGCCACCAAATAGGGAGATAGATTTCTATATTGATTTAGTACCAGGAGTTTCCCCAGTATCAAAAAAACCTTACAGAATGAGTACACTTGAATTGAAAGAATTGCAAATGCAGTTGAAAGAGTTGTTGAAGAAAGGGTACATACGTCCAAGTGTTTCACCTTGGGGAGCACCAGTACTCTTTTTAAAAAAGAAGGATGGAACATTGAGGCTGTGTATAGAATTTAGACAATTGAATAAAGACACTATGAAGAACAAATACCCTCTACCCAGAATTGATGACCTCTTTGATCAACTAAGAGGAGTAAAGATATTTTCAAAGATAGACTTGAGATCCATATACCAACAGGTAAGAATCAAGGAAGAAGAAATCAAGAAGATAACCTTTAGGACCATGTATGGACATTATGAGTTTGTAGTGGTGCCATTTGGGCTGACCAATTCACCAATTGTCTTTATTTTCTTAATGAATGGCATATTCAAAAATTAGTTGGATAAGTTTGTCACTGTGTTCTTGGATGAAATACTTATCTATTCTAAGTCCGAGGAAGAACATGAACATCACTTGATTTTGGTGTTTCAAGTGCTAAGGGAACATCAAATTTATGCCAATCTTAGTAAGTGTTATTTTTACCAAGAAAAAATCCATTATTTGGGTCATGCTATTTCAGAACAAGGTATAGTAGTAGATCCAGAAAAGATTGAAGCCATTAGAGGATGACCAACATCCAGGAATATTTCAGAAATTAGATCTTTTATGGGATTATTCGGATACTATAGGAGGTTTATAGTGGGGTTCTCTAAGATTTCTCATCCAATAACTTCTTTATAAAAGAAGGGAATCAAGTTTTAATGGACAACAAAGTGTGAAGATATTTTTAATTTTTTAAATGAATTACTTACTATTGCACCTATTTTAAAGATTGTTTCCCCAAATGAATTTCTTTTGGTGTGTACAGATGCATGCAAGGAAGGACTTGGTGGATTCCTCACTCAAAATGGACATGTCATTGGTTATGAGTTTCAAAAACTCAAAGAAAACGAGAGGAATTATGCCACACATGATTTGGAGCTTGCTGACATAGTTCATGCATTGAATATGTGGAGTATCTCATGGGGAAAAGATTTGAATTAAGAACAAACCATAGTGGTATGAAATATATTTTTGAGCAACCAACTTTGGATTCTAGGAAAATAAGATGGATGGAATTTTTAAGTGAGTATGACTTTGACATCAAGCATATCAGGGGAAAATAAAATAAAGTTTATGATGCACTCAACAGAAGAGTGCATCTCATGCATGTTACAAATGTTAGTATGCATCAGTCGGATTTAAAGAGAATAATTTTAGATGTTATTGTTACCAATCAACATTATCTACAGGTAAAAGAATGTTTACAGCAAGAAAATGTACAACCGAACATTAAAGAGTACGAGATTAAGGAAGATGAATTACTTATGCACAAAAATATAATTTATGTTCCTAGTTCCAAAGAACTTAGGAATTTGGTGTTAAAATAAATGTATAATGTTCCATATGTCGAACATCCCGGTTACCATAAAATAATTGTAGCATTAAGAAGCCAATTCTTTTGGCTAGGAATGAAGAAGGATGTTGTTGATTACATTTCCAGGTGTATGGAATGTCAGAGAGTAAAAGCTGAGCATAGACACCCAACAGGTTTTGTAACACCCCCAGCCACCCAAGTCGGGGCATGCTACCTCAATTCTTCTATGTGTTCAAGTTATGATACCCATTTTCAACATCCCCAAGCATCCCAGGCCGGGCTGCGCTACTATAAAACTACTATGTTCAAGCTCTTTTCCATCTGTTGGACAATGACACTTGAAATAAAACTTCTCACTCTATTTTTGATGGTCATAACTGTCCATGCCTAGGCATATACCTACTGGGTCATGGAACATAGATATATTTGTGGAACATCGTACATATAATTCTACAATAATATGCATTCTACTAATACACAATTTTAATGCAGAAATCACAACCATTTTCTACAAACAACGCACACATAAAACATTATAGTTATCAAGACATGTACAAGATACACAACATAGAAATTAACATAGAAATGGTACTTATATTTTTATGCAGGTCACCAACTACGTTCACAACTTCCATGAACCTCCCAGCCTTAGACCACATTGTTCATCACTCTTAGTAGTGGGTCACCCTCGAGCTAGGACTAAACTCTACCCAGGTTAAAGGGAATCCTAGGCTAGGCTGAGGTTACAAAGTCTCTAGGAAGGACTCTGTTCCCAGAAGTCCACTCACATCCACAGCTTATAGTCCCTCATTCCCCACATGCCTATCCCACCCTAGGCAGTGTTCCCCTTCTCTTCTCGACAGTCCTTCAGCTTCCCCACTCCCCTTCCAGGGCTTCAGCAATAGGCCGAACATGAAGTCTCAGAGCACTACAACTATCATGAGCCTGCTCCCAATGGGAAAATTACTTCCCCAACAACCTCTCTCACCTGGAGAGAGTTGCTCACAGGCCTGACAACCTGCTTCTTCTGTCCAACTCCTAAGCCAATCCATTCAGGTAATTATAACATCAAAAGCATGTATGGCTCTAGTAATGACAACAAGCCACACCAGTCCAAAGAAAAACGAGGAAACAACAACAATTGGCTAAGGTGTGATATAACTCAGACACAATACATACATGCTATGATTCATAGGAAAGTACAGTTAGATTCACAGGTTGCAATTTATAGATCTTGCATGAAAGTTATAGAGGTCAACGATGGAGGAAAGTGGATGTTGTGTCAATGCTCAGTCTGAGTGCATGAATAAGGTGCATGACAAGAATGGCTAAGAGAACCCCACAACCAATGGATTTCCCACATAAAACTGCATGTGCCAATATTGACACATGGCTCTCTTGGGGTATTTCATTCCTCACCACTTGGAGGTCGTTCCTCTCCCCCAAAGGAACTTAGGATAACAAGGTTTTATTTCAGAAACTTTAATCTTTAGGAAAATATATTATAATATTCCCTTAGATTTAAGCTCTTCAAGTTTATCCCTTTTTCATAGCCTCTTAGCCCCTTCTCTTTCCCTTCCCAGTGGATCTTAGTTCCCCATAACGCTTTCTTCGTGGTCGGTCTACATGCAACGATGTATTTTTATTAATGATTTGCATAATTACATATAAAAAAATAGACTCACTAACCTTAGCTTCTAGGTTGTTCGGTATAATATTCACATAAGCCTCCCAACTTATAAATACTTGGCTCACCAGCCTATGAACATAATTACAATTCAACAAGGGCTCGACCTTGGGGTATTACAATCTCCTCCCCTTATTTATGCACTATCCTCAGTGCATCATATTTACATATTACAACAAGATTTCAAAAAAATTCAAAAGATGCAGGTATTCTGCCCGCATGGCCTCTTTGTGTTGTCACGTGGCATCCTCAAAACCACACCAGGTCCATTGCACCTTTAAAAGCTCGATGGATCGATTCCAAAGTTTCTTGGTTTTCTAGTCCTGAATGTGTATCAAATGCACTTGAAAAGAACCTTCTTTCTCCACCTAAATCACATTCCAATCATTAACATGATTAACATCGGGTATGTATTTATTAAGAAATGATACATGGAATACATTATGAATGTTCATAGATGCATGCAATGCAATCATATAAGCTACTGGCCCAATCCTTTCTAGGATTTCAAATGGCCCACAATATCTAGCTGCCAACTTGGAACCGTTTCCCAACTTCAGGGAACTTTTGTTGGCCTTCACTTTCAAGAATACATGATCACCCAATTTAAACTCCCTATGAGTTCTACCCTTGTAAGCATATCTTTTCTTCCTGTCTTGGGAAACTTTTAAATTCTGTTTAATCTTCAACATTTTCTCTTCCATTTCCCTGAGCAACTATGGCCCAACCATTGCTTTATCTGCTCGGTTGTCCCAGCTTACTGGTGTGTTTCACTTTCTTCCATAAAGTGCCTGAAATGAGCTCATCTTCATAGATGCCTGATACCCATTATTGTAGGAAAATTATACCAAGTGTAGATAATCCTCCCACTTTGATGGTTTGTCCATCACATACATTCTTAGCATATCCTATATCAGTTGGTTCACCCTTTCTGTTTTCCCATCAGACTTGGGATGATAAGTTGTGCTGAAGTTTAGATTTGTTCAGAGCCCTTTGAATAATCCCCTCCAGAACTTTGAGGTAAAATTTGGGTCTCTTTCAGACATTATTGTCTTGGGAATTCCATGCAAGCGTGCTACTTCCCTCATATAAATATCAACAACATTGATTGCTTCATGATTAATCTTCATTGGAATGAAATGGGAAGCTTTAGTAAGCTTGTCCACCACCACCATGATAGAATCATGTTGCTTGCTTGTTCTAGGCATTTTGGTGATGAAATCCATTGTCCCCGCTTCCCACTTCCACTTAGGAATGGGAAATGGCTGCAACAACCCAGCTAAGTGTCTGTGCTCAGCCTTGACCTTTTGACACTCTAGACATTTAGCAATGTACTTTGCAATTTCTTTCTTCATGCATAGCCAACAGTATTGGCTTTTGACTGCTGCAATTGTTTTTTGATATCCTGGGTGTCCAACATAAGGTACATTATGCATCTCTTTCAATATCATACTCCTCAATTCATGAGAATTGGGTACATGAATTTTGTTCCTGTATAGGAGAATTTCATCATTTCCCAATTTATAATATTCAACTGTCTGCTGCATTTTACCTTGCTGCAATTTTGTTACTAATTCCATGTACTGCAAATCTACTTTTGCACCCTCAAAAATTCTGTCTTTAAGATCAATTTGATACATGCTAATGGATGTAACATGCAGTTCATGCACTCTCCTGCTAAGTGCATCAACCACTTTGTTTTCGTTTCCTTTGATGTGCTTGATATAAAAGTGATACTCACAGAGGAATTCTAACCATCTTCTCTTCGTTGCATTTAAAGTTGATTGATCAAACAAATATTTCAGACCATTATGGTCTACCCTCAAATCAAATATTTTTCCCATGAGGTAGTGACTCCACTTCTTGAAGGCATGTACTATTGCTGCCAACTCCAAATCATGAGTGGAGTAGAGCCTGTCATGCTTTTTCAATTTTTTGGATTCAAAACATACCACAAATTCGTTCTGACTAAGGACTCCACCAAGTCCTTCTTTGCATCCATCTGTGCAAACCAAGAAATATTCATTCAAATACGCAATTCTCAAAATTGGAGCACTGGTTAACAACTGCTTCAATTGTTGGAAGATCTTTTCACACTCTATTATCCATTGAAACTTCACCCCCTTCCTTTGCAAGGAAGTGATCGAGTGAACAATCCTTGGAAACCATGCAATGAACCTTCTATAGTAGCCAACTAGACCCATGAAGGATCTAACTTATGTCACATTCATAGGTCTTGTCCACCCTTTAATAGCTTCAATCTTTTTATTCAATGAGATTTTTGTGGTGAGGATTGTTTTCAGCAATGTTCGGAAAAACCATAGTGTTGTTAATGGATTGTCGACGTTTCAGATCCATATCAGGATCCATGTTCAGGACAAGAAGCTTGGATTAAACTTAAATTTCGGCTAGAAAGAACCCTAATTTATTAATAATTAGTTTTAGTTTAATCAAAGTTATTTGTTTTTCAAGTTTTATTTTCTTTTTCTTTTTTCTTTTTTCTTCAAATTTTTCATTTTAGTGTTCTTTTGAATAAGTTCTAAGGATTTAGATTTAAAAGTTTTGATGTTTTGAGGAAAGATTATTTGTTATTAAGTTTTATTTTCAAATAAAAAATTTATTTTCTCATTCTTTAATTTTATATTTAATGTTGTTTTTTAATTAAGGTTTTCTTTTTCTCTTTCTTTAAAATTTGATATTTAATGTTGTTTTTTAATTAAGGTAAAAAAAAAAGTAGTTATAGTGATTTAGATTAAAAGTTTTTTATGTTTTGAGGATTAAATTAATGCATGTTTTAATAGTTTGTTAACCTAATGTTAGAAGACTATAATTTTTTAATTTTTAGAACCAAAAGTGTTTTTAATTTGAAATTAGGGTTTTTTATAGAGTTAATTACTTAACTATTAATTTATGTTTTATTAAAGGGAGCCAATTTGCATTTAGTTCTAGGAAGTTATTTCTATTAAGTTTGCTTGGATTTCTTTGGATTTCAATCGCTTCTCTAATGTGATGTTCAAATAGGTGATCTTCTTTTGCCAAGATTTTTGTATCTTCTAGGTGCACATGGTGTTTTGTTTTCATGGAGTGTTCTGCTCAGGCTAAGGTGTCAATGCGTTCATTCTTTATGTCAGCTCTATGTTCTTTAATTCTAACTTGAACGGAGCACCCAATTTCACCGATGTAGCATTTACCGCAAGAGCATTCAATTTTGTAATATCCTTTGCATTTTTGCAGGTCAAGTTTGTCTTTGACGGATCGCTTGTTTTGTTTGATGGTTTCATATGGTTTGAAGGAGGTCTTAATCTCTTTTTTGCTAAGGAATATTTCAATATTGTTTATTACTCCTTGGATGTAAGGAAGGTAAACAATGTTATTAGGGGTTTGGTTGTTAGAGGATTTAGGTTCTATGTTCGTTTTTTCTTTGGCTTTTTTTATTGCATTTTTAATGTATTTATTTTTATATCCAATGTTCCTGAAAATATTGGAAAGGTGATCTTTTTCTTGTTCAAAGTGTTCTTTATTTGAGATCCTAATGGTCCTTGTGGCTAGAGTTTTTAGGACTCCTAGTTTCTGGTTGGGGTGGTGATGGGAGTTTGCATGGAGATAGTTCTTTGTGTGGGTCTTCTTTCTATGAACTGTATGGCCTAAGCTTCCATTGTGTTTCCTATTAATTATAACATCTAGGAAAGGGATGCTACCATTTTCTTCAAGTTCCATTGTGAACTTTATGTCTTCTGAAATATTGTTTAGGTGTTGAAATAATTTATTAAATTCTTCCTTCCCATGGGGCTAGATTACATTGGTGTCGTCAAACTACCTTTTCCACCTTGTCGATTTTAGAGGGTAGGAGTCTAAGTCTCTCCTTTCAAATTTTTCCATAAAGAGATTGACGACGATTTGGGATAGTGGAGATCCCATTGCTACCCCACTAGTTTTTTCATAAAATTCCCCTTGATAACTGAAGAATGTGGAGCGAAGACAAACCTTATCTAGTTTCGTTGTTTTTGGGTCAGTTACTTGTTTTACAACTTGGATAGCTTCATCTAGGGGGATTTTCGTAAAAAGGGAGACTACATCAAAGCTTATTAGAGTGACTTCAAGTTTCAATTTTTCTTTTTCAATGATTTTGATAAATTCATTGGAGTATTTTATGAAGGAATCACTATGGAATACTAGGGGGCTAAGAACCTTGGCTACATGTTTAGCTAGTTTATAGGTTGGTGAGCCTATGGTATTCACTATGGGTATGAGAGGAACTTTTTTTTTTGTGAATTTTTGGTAAGCCGTAAATCCTAGGAGTGATCTCGTTTTAGGAGTTCAGAGGTTTTTTGGTTCTTTCATCTAGCTTGGAGACGTTGATGGTTTTCTTAACATATTTTATAATCTTTTTGATGAGATTGCTGGTAAGTTTCCTATAGATTCCAGTTTGGGAAAGGTGTTCAATCATTTTTGTGTCGTAATCATTTTGGTTCAAAAATACTGTTGTGCCACCCTTATCCGCTCTAAAAATGACTAAGTTCTCATTATTTCTGAGGTTTTTTTAAAGCTGAGCATTCTTCTTTGTTGATATTGCTTATTGGAGGTTTCGCCTTCCGAAGAATGAGGGAGCAGTCTTGTCTTGCAATGTTTTTGTCTTCATCCATTAGGGTTTGATACTATTTTCAATGCAACAGATGATGTTATCAATCGGAATGGAGTTTGGGGAAACCGCAAAGTTCAGACCTTTCTCTAAGACGCGCTACGCTAAGCTTCCTTTAGATCGTACAATGAGAGATTTACTACTTTTCCGTTGCTGGTGTTATTGTGTTCATTGTTGCTAGTGTTATTTTGTTCGTTGTTGGTGTTTATTAAACGTTCCAGTTTGGACCTGTGTCTGCTGTGAACTCGTGTGTCCACATTCTCGACCTTATTCTCTAAGACTCTACTCTCGACTTCATTTAGATCGTTGGTGTTATTACGTTCGTTGTTGCTGGTGCTATTCTATTCGCTATTGGTGTTTATTAATCGTACCAGTTTGGACATGTGTATGATGCGAACTCGTGCGTCCTCACTCTCGGCTTTAATGGCGGTCATAGCATCTAATTTTTTCCATAGCTCCAGTCATATGGTATGCGCAAGCTTTAGGTGAAGTTTCAGTGCGGTTTTGAACAGGTATTCCAGATTGCATCTAATTCTTTTGATTTTTTCCTCTGGTTATGGACAGGCCTAGCCTAAAGAAAGATGATTTATTCCATTTGTTTCTAGCCTTGTGCTCAATCTACTTGAATTTTGGTAGAACGTTTATATTACTGCATTTTTTTTTAGAAAATCTAAGTCGTCTACTCTTCTCTTAATTTTAACCTTGAGCTTTTCAAGATCACGAATTTCATCCGAAATTTCTCTTCCGTACAGCAAAATCATCTGTTCAATCAGATTTCTGTGGTGAGGATTGTTTTCATCAATGTTCGGAAAAACCAATGTTGTTAATGGATGGACAAGAAGCCTGGATTAAAATTGAAAGAATCGCTTAATTTAAATACTAAAGGAAAGAAAGGAGCTAGAAAGAACCCTAATTTATTAATAATTAGTTTTAGTTTAATCAAAGTTATTTGTTTTTTAAGTTTTATTTTATTTTCTCATTCTTTAATTTTATATTTAATGTTGTTTTTTAATTAAGGTCAAAAACTAAGTAGTTATAGTGATTTAGATTAAAAAAAAATTATGTTTTGAGGATTAAATTAATGTATGTTTTAATAGTTTGTTAATTTAGTGTTAGAAGACTAGAATTTTTTAATTTTTAGCACTAAAAATGTTTTTAATTTGAAATTAGGGTTTTTTATAGAGTTAATTACTTAACTATTAATTTATTTTTGATTAAAGGGAGATGACCTAAATAATTAACGCATTCTCACTTCATCCTTAGCATAACACTCCCTAAACAAAACACCATGTGTGTCTAGAAGATACAAAAAATCTTGGCAAAAGAATATCACCTATTTAAATGTCGCATTAGAGAAGCGATTGAAATCCAAAGAAATACAAGCACCCTTAATAGAGATAATGGCCTGGAACTAAATCCTTACTTGATGGTATCCATATCTGAGATCAATCTTCGAAAATATCCTTGCATCCTTTAACTGATCAAAGAGATCGCCAATCCTTAGCAAATGATACTTGTTCTTTATAGTTACATTGTTTAATTGTATGAAGTCAATACACAACCTCAATGTACCATATTTCTTCTTCACAAATAAAACTGGGGCACCCCAAGGTGACAGACTTTGGCATATATACCCCTTCTTCAAAATATCTTCAAGTTGCATTTGCAACTCCTTCAGCTCTGGTGTACTCATCCTGTAGGGAGTCTTGGATACTGGAGCTGCTCTAGGCATCAAATTTATAGAGAAATCAATATCTCTCTTTGGGGGTAGTCCTGGAATATCCTTAAACATATCCTCAAAATATTTGAGGACTGCATGATCCTCAAGACTTGGCACCTTATCCTTAGGTGCTTTCTCCATTTGATCTGTGAATATTTGGTAGCCCTTCCTGTAGCACTTCTTCAGCTACATTATTGAGATCTCTTGGAAAGTAACTATGCTAGGAATTAATTGGACAGTTCTTGGGTTCCCTTCCTCATTCAGGCAAGTAAAATCCTTGTTATGTAAGTCTAAGATAGCATGGTGTTGGTCCAACCAATCCATAACAATTATGCAATCATATGAACCCAAGGGAAGGATGTTCAAATATTCCTTGGTAGTTAGCCCATTAATGTCCACTGGACATGATTTAACCAACTCAACAACTTTTCTCTTGGCTCCTGTAGCCATTTGTACCAACCAAGATTTCCCATGATTGCTTCTTGGAAATTTCAATCTTTCCACAACTTTAGGATCTATGTAACTATGACTAGCTCATGAGTCTATTAAAATAGTAAAGGCATGGTTATTGATCATACCTTCTACTTCAATCATGTGCGATTGAAATTCCGCTTTCTTGTTGTCTAGGGTTGCATAGATACTTGGAACACTTCTACCCATGTCCTCCATTGTTTCATCTTGTTGAAAATTGTGGACAACTCTCACTTTAAAACTTCTATGTGGACAATATCTATACATATGATCTCCTTTAAAAATCCAACATTGAATGGGTGTTTGCCTTGGACTTTGTCCACCTTTCTGAGTCACTTTGGTCTCTCTAGGGGTTTGATGTCCCTGAGAACTGTTCCTGAAAAAGGGTGGCTTATTCCCCTTCTTCCTCTGCTCCATCATGATTTTCTTCTTGTTTTCCCAAGATCTTTGGAAAGTAGGCTTTCCCTTATGTTGATCATATAAGCACTTGTCCCTCCTTATGGTTTCCTCCAAATTCTTGGGATCATCATACTAAATTTGATCACTGATGAATGGTGGCAGCCCACTCAAATACCTTTGAATCTTAATTGTTTCATCTTTGATGAAAGAGACATACTTCAACAGTTCTAAAAAATATCATTTCATACTCATCGATGGTCATGTTGTCCAGCTTGAGTTTGAAGAACTTTTTCATGTTTTTTTCATAGTACCTCTTGGTTAAGTATTTCTTTTCAAAATTCTTCTTGAATTCCCTCCAAGTCACATTCTTCTCTCTGATGTGTTTCACTTTCACAAATTGATCCCACCACATGGATTCCTTTCCTTTAATATGGTAGATAACAATTCTTCCTTCTGCATGAGAAGAATAATTATGCAACTGAATGTACTTCCTCATGCCTAGCAGCCATGTCTCAACATCTTCATCTTTCTTGTGTTCTCCATCAAAGGTAGGATGTTTGATCTTATTCATTTCTCCTTTCATTTCATCCACCCCAGACCTCTTATGCTTCTTGGTAAGGGATGGACTTGAGCTTCTATGTGCCCTCCTTTTGGATTGTCCTTGGGAGTGATGGTGATGTTTTCTACCACTCCTTGATATTCCTCTTTTCTTGTCAGTGGATCTATGGATTTTTGATTTGATGGAGCCACTCTCCTTATCCAAATTATTTTCAATTCTATCCAGGATCTTCATTAACTTCATATTGAAGTATTGTTGCTGCTCCTTGGCCTTCATAAGCCTTTCATTATCATCCTTGTGGCTATGGACATGTGTCTGCAATTTTCTGATGGTCTCAACCAGATTTGTGTCTTCCTCCTTTTCTCCTCCATGTCCATTAGAGTTGGTTCCTTCCATACCCAACTAAACATTCATCCCTCTGATTTCATATTCTTGATTGTAGACTACCTGTGTATCATCCATCTCTCTGCACTCTGTGATGATCTGATCCGATCAATATGATGTTAATTCCGCAAAATTTGCATCCCATAGAACCTTATCAGGCTAACTGATTCAACAATTTTTATAAAAACATGAACCATTTTGTTTCAATAACCTATCGGACTTATTTCCTCTGATTTTCTGAGTAATTGTTTGATCAGTCCCCTTTTATCCTTAAAAATAAATAACTTTCTGGCACTAACCCTTTTTATTTGGCCCTCAAATATATGTGACCAAGTGCTAGCATCTCTTATCTGGGGCCTAGGGAACTTTGGGGCTCTAGAAATTCGGGCTTCGGTGATTTCTCCTTCTGCACATCACAAAACCCCCACACCGCTGAACGAGAAAACTCATTGTGAAGTACACCTTTCAAACCTTATTATAAGCTCCCTATGTTTAATCTCATAACCAAGGGATAAAATATATTACCAGGTGCTACGACCACAATATTATGCATGTCTGAATCCCGTTAGGATAAAAATCATTGATTTGTCAATAACTTTAAGATCAACGGTCCCAGATGATTGCAGAACTTAAACATGTTTGTGTCTTAACCTCAACCCCATATTCCACAATGGAAATATGTACGATGGAGTGGAATTCAATTTTCACCATTAATCTTCCTCCCGATGGAGATATACGATCTCAATTGATCGCGAGATGTGAAATAGCTCCCTCATTAATTATCCTTTGGAATTCTGCAATCGTTCCCGTTTGTTCATCTATTCCTTGTAGATATGACGGTAACGATTAAATCACTGTTGATCTGGAGTTCCAAAGTTATAAACCTTCAAGGGTCCACTTAGTACAACTATCATCAATTAAGGTGGTGCCACAGGGCCCCACCTTCGAGTGACACATGGCCCCACCGTCGAGTGACACATGTCAGGTAAAAATTGGTACATAAGGCTTGTAAAAGGTACAAAATAAAGTGACATGTGGTAGACATATAATAAGTCTACATCACCCTAGGTGACGTCATCATTTCATGTCACATTCCCCAAAATTATGAAATGACGAAGTGTCGATATTTATCTGGGTCGTCTAATTTGAAGGTGTACGTGGCACCTGATCCGAGAAGTCACGATTTCGCGACTCAAGATTTTTTGCATAGAGCATGAAGCAGGTTCGTGAAATGCGAAATCATGAAGCGCCCAAGAGTCAGGCCCATGGTCACAGCTCGAGGTTGCATGGAGTGATGGAAAGGAGTTGGGTGGCTTTGAGATAGCAGGATTGACTCGAAGAAATCAGGAGCATCGCCTGGAACATTCAAGGGTGTCAGGCCTCATCCCTATCCCAATAAAAATAGTTAATGAAAGTGGGGAAGGTTGTTGAAACCTCATTTAATTCCATAAATGGAAGGTTTGGCTGAGGGGACTGAGCTTCCAGCCCATGGTACTCCTAAGGGCAAATTTTCCTACAAAGCCCATACTGATTTGAGTTCACGTTTGACAAAAGGATACATGTGCAGACTGAAAGAAGAATATGTAGATGCAAAGCTTTGATTGTAATGGCCAGGTCACACTCTTGGTGGCGGAAAGTTGTTTTGAGTTTAAATAGTTATTTTTGATATTTTGTTATGGTCGATGGTTAAGCTACGCTCTCGCATTGTAAAGTTTTAATGAAGCTTTGGTTAGTCTGGTTATGTATTTGTATTTGATACTTCTTGTTTAATGTAAGTCAGTTTCCTTATGTCTCTTTTTAATAGCTGTGTTAGAACACTCGGGCATGGATGATCCAGTCAAGGGTAGTTATTCTTTTGTGATGTAGGTTTGATCACAGGGACAACGCTACCAGTTTTAATTAGTCTCTTGTGTTGTATTTTCACTCTAATACTAAATGACTCAGGCTTGTATGATCCAGTCGAGTTGTTTTTATTGAATTGTGATGTATGTTTGATTTTAGTTCAGTGATAATTTCATTCAGTTCCTTAAAAATCTGAACCAAGAGGATCTTGTCTTCTGAGTTTTTCCTCCTTAGGTTGTTGGAAGACTGGATGTCCATAGTAGACCTCTTCATTCTCCTCAAGTTATTCCCC
Source organism: Picea sitchensis (assembly GCA_010110895.2). NCBI lineage: Eukaryota > Viridiplantae > Streptophyta > Pinopsida > Pinales > Pinaceae > Picea > Picea sitchensis. The sequence continues at coordinate 58,580 of SNQJ01S0031646.1, forward strand.
CTACTCTCCCTTACTACAAATTACCAACCAAAGTTAGATCAAGACCTCATCTTCTTATGCATACTAGCCCAGTTTTCTGAGTTAAAGCGATATAATTCTAAGTCTACGTCCATTAGACCCCCTTTAAATTTATTCATTGTGACATACAAACTAATGGGTACTACACTTACCTCTGTTGCAATCAGGAGGTGACTTCTAGTGATACAAATTTTGGCATCATTGTCAAGGACGAATTGAAGATTTTCCCTGGGATTGAATGACAAAGCTTACTGGTTCTGAAGGTGCATCAGAACTTCGTACATCAAAGATTGCAACTGTGCACCTGGCGACTCCACTGTTTTAGTTGTGGCTTCCAGAGGAAGACACACGAGGTCTAATCCACAGTTGCCTTTAACGACACCTGAGGCTGATCCAGAGAAAATTATCAAAAGACAAAATACCCTTCAAGAGGGTACTTCTACTGCTGAACTAGGTGATTATGGTAATTTTCATTATTATCCTATAGCAACTCTAGTACTTTTTTCTCATTTTCCTATTACACCATCTGTTGGATCTTCTAGAAGTTTAAATTTTGGGAGTTTTCCTATTGATTTCACCTCTCCCAGTTTCACTACTCCTTCCCCTGTTAGATTCATTACATTTATAGAAATCCAAACCTCTTCTCCTGTGAGCCCTGTGACCTTTTCCCCCAACACTTAGTCTATCCCCTTTTCTCCCAGAAGAATAGTTCCACTCTCTCTAGTTCAAACTCCTTCTCCTCCTAGTTCTCCTCTAGTTATCATCCCTATGGCAGGTGCCAATATCCCGAGGAATAGAATGGATGCCATAGTGGCTGTGAGATATGCCCCTCTGGTCTTACCTCAGCCAATGAATTATCTCCCTGCTAGAGACTACCCGAAATACATGCCTAAATTCACAGGAGAAGAAGACATCACTACTGAAGAACACCTCACTGCCTTCTACGGTTATGCATACAATCTAAATATTGAAAATGAGGATGTGTGGATGAGAGTGTTTGTTTAGAGTCTTGATGGTGAGACTAGCAAATGGTTTAGGGGGTTGACCCCTGGACCCATTGCTAGGATTGAGGCTTTAGATGATGTTTTCTTGAGACAATGGGGGGATAAAAAATACTTTATGTATTATATCACAAAGTTTGGGTCACTAAAAAGATAAGAGGGAGAGTCTATGTCTGACTTCTCCAAAAGATTCAACAAAATGTACAATAAGATCCCTACTGAGATAAATCCTACAACAACCTCTACTAGAATTACTTATGCTAGCACTTTTGACCCTGATTTATGCCTCTTGTTAAGAGAGAGAAGAGCTACCTCCTTGGCCCATATGTAAGATGCAACCCTGGAAGTAGAGTCCAATGTGTTGGCAGTCAACAGACTCGGGAATAAGGCTGATAGAGACAAAGGAAGGAGAAGATCTGAAGCCTCAACCTCTGGTTCCTCTGCATCCCATCCTCAAGTAGATGAATTAACCAAGCTGGTAAAATATATTTTTGCAGAGATGGAGAAGATGAAATTTGAAGGGAAACAAAGTTAGAAGAATGCCCAAAATGCTAATAACAGAGGTAATTTCAGAAGATAAAATAATGCCCCTCAGTTACTCCCAAGAGAGCCTCGCAGTAGAGAGAGGGATGATCAAAAAATCCATACCCCTCTCCAAAATAACCTTGTTGCTAATGAATAAGGAGAGTAAGAAGAGCTTGATCCTAAAATCCATTGTCTTGGAGACACCTCTCAATTTCCCCATTTGACCCAATCCGCATATGAGGAGTTCCTCATGGATAGCCAAATAAATGAGATGAGTAAAGGGGAGAAGACCAATAGTAGTACAAATAAATGTAACCTTAGGTCTAAGAATAAAGAAGGGAATTTTGACATCCCTAATCAGACTTCCAAAATAGATAAGCCTTCTAAAGATGCAACGAATGATAGCAAGGGAAAGAAAACATAGAACCCATCTCTAATAGCCAAAGGTCACGTCCCAGAAGTGACGGAAATTCTAAAAACCCCCTCCTACTTTAACTTTGAGAATGAAATTCAAAATATTAGGATCCTTGTACCCATTTCAGAGCTAGTCAAGAACGAAGATTTCAAAAAATCCCTCTCTAAATTGTTTCAGTCTGAGCCTACATCTCAGTCCCTAGACTTAGTAAATCTTCAGGATGAAAAGATAGCAGTCCTTTTAGGTCCCATGATAGAAGATAGAGATGATTCATACCCTCCCTTATATACATATTTGAACATACATGACAAGGTGTTACATAACTATTTCATGGACTTAGTGGCATGTCATAACCTCATGCCCAAAACTGTCATGGACGAACTTGGATTAGAAATCACAAAAAATTATCATGATTTGTATTGTTTTGATTCAATGAAGGTATAGTGACTTCGGGTCATTAAAGGTCTGGTCATGACCTTGTTTCAGTTGCCCATGAAAAGTGTGGTCATGGATATCGTGGTGGTTGATGTTCCCCCTAAGTTTGGCATGCTTTTGTCAAGATCTTGGATAAAAAGACTTGGGGGAACATTACAGATGGACCTCACATATGCTACCATTCCCGTGTTCAAGGGGGGAGCATTGAATACTGTACAGAGAAGCTCATTTCGCCTTTATTATTAGTGATGAAACAGATGCCACCAATCATCATATTTTTGCGCTTGATATTTATTTGGGATCTAGCTTATTGCAACTCGTTGATGCCCCTGAGCCCCCTCTTGAAATCAGAAATAAATCCCTTACTCTCTGTGAAGATTCTCCTCTGATTACCTCTGTTTGGAAAATTTTATTTGATGGAGCTTCATCTAGGGAAGGTGATGGTGCCGGAGTGGTCTTTGTTTCACCTATTCAAGAAATGATATCTATGTCCTACAAGTTAGAATTTGAAACTACTAATAATGTGACAGAGTATGAAGCTCTTGTTTTGGGTTTGAGGGATGCAAAAGACATGGAAATTAAAGAGATATTAATGTTTGGGGATGCTAAGTTAATTTTCCATTAGATCTAAAAATATTTATGAAGCCAAGCACGCTTGGCTTAGAAGTTACAGAAATGAATTCTGGGATCTAGTTGACAGTTTTTTCTTGGCTTTCAACATTTCATTCGTGACAAGAGAAGAGAATGCCATGGCCTATTCTCTGGTTGTCTCAGCAAGTAATTTCAGAGTCCCTCTGCCACCTAATCTTAGTTATGATGTAGAAGTGAAATTCAAACCCTCTATACCTAACAATGTTAAACATTGGAAAGTGTTTGAGGATGATCTGGAGATCAGAAGATTTCTGGAGACTGTTGATGAGTTTTCTGCATTACACATTGATCAAGATCCTGATTCTGAAATAAATCCTCATGCTGGTGTTTTTCTGAATTTTTTTTTTAATCATCATATTGTCCAGCTCCCAGCAACCATATCCCAAAGGGACTGGTTCCTTTGGAAAGACTATTTGACAGAAATGATGTAGCAGTAAAGGGTAAAATTTCAAATGGATATGTTGATGTAGATGAGTGCAATATTGGTACAGAGGAGGATTCAAAATTTGTCAAGTTGTCAAACAACTTTTCAAGGGAACAAAGGACTGAGTACACTGAGCTATTAAGAGAATTCGATGATGTGTTTTCCTGGACTTATGAAGAGCTCATAACATATGCCACCAATTTCATTGAGCATGAGATCCCATTGAAAGAGGAGGCCAAACCATTTAGGCAGAAATTAAGACAAACAAATCCTATGTTGTTGCCTAATTATGGAGAGGGAGGTAAAACATCTCTTGGACACCTAGATCATTGTTCCCTTGAGATATTCAGAATGGGTGGCCAACCTGGTCCCAGTAAGGAACAATAATGGTCCTATATCCAGGAAGGAGGTTCATCCCTTCCTAGGAAAAATTGATTTTCTGAGGAGGTTTGTTTCAAATTTTGTTGAACTGGTAAAGCATATCACATCCATGCTCAGAACGGGGAACGAAGTAAAATTGACTTCTGAGTCTAGAGAATCCTTCAACCAAATAAAGAAGGCATAGATTGAGGCACCTATGCTAATCAGTCCTGATTATTCCAAGGATTTCCTGATTTTTTCCTTTGCATATTTTGACACAGTGGCGACTGTTTTATTGCAGAAGAATGTTGAAGGGCTGGAACAGCCTATTTACTTTTTCAGCAGAGCACTGAGGGACATTGAGACCAGATATGACATCATGGAGAAGAAGGCCTATGCTTTGGTAAAATCCTTCAAGGCTTTCAGAGTCTATGTTATGCATTCAAAGGTCATTGCATATGTTCCTTCAGCTTCGGTGAAGGACATTCTCATTCAGCCTGACATAAACGAAAGAAGGAGCAAGTGGATTGCCAAAATCCTTTAATTTAATCTGGAAATAAATCCCACCAAACTAGTTAAAGGTCAAGGTTTAGCCAAGATATTGGTTGAATATAATTGCATAGCTTTGGGGGTTAACTTCATCAACACTTTCTCAAAAAATCAGCCAGCTAAGTCATCTGGTAAAGGTTCTCAGGACAACCCTCCATTGGCAGAATGCATCTGGTACAAAGATATTATATTTTTTCTGCAAGAGGTAAGGCCCCCTGATGGAATGGGGAAAAGCAAGGCTAGAGCCTTAAAGCTCAAAGCAATTAGATATTTCCTTATTGATCAGGTTTTGTACTATAAAGACCCTCTAGGAGTTCTTAGGAGATGTTTAGACCCACAAGAAACCCAAAATATTATGTTTGACTTTCATGATAGCCTATGTGGGGGTCATCATTTCTGGAGGACCACGACATATAAGATTCTCAGGGCCGAATATTTATGGCCTACTCTATTCACTGATATCTGTGCGAAAATCAGGGCTTGTGTTAAATGTCAGAAATTCACTGGGAAGCAACAACTCAAGTCTTTTCCATTGAAGCCTGTGGTAGCTTCAAGACCCTTTCAACAGTGGGGGTTGGACTTCATTGGGGAAATTCATCTTTCTTCAAGTGGACAGCACAAGTGGATATTGACTGCCACTGAGTACTTTACAAAATGGATAGAAGCTATCCCCATAAGAAGTGGTTCTCACAAAGTAATCATTGTTTTTCTTGAAGATATTATGGCAAGGTTTGGTTGTTCGAACAAAATCATCACCGACAACGCTGCATCCTTCAAGGTCGATCCATTGATCCAATTTTGTGAACAGTTTAGAATTTCATTGATTCACTCAAATCCTTACTACCCCCAAGGGAATGGACTGGTAGAGTCCTCTACCAAGAACCTTATAAAGATCATCAAAAGATTGTTAGAGGACAATAAGAAAACATGGGATTCAAAGCTCAAATTTTCTCTGTGGGTTGATAGAGTGACCACAAAGAGGTCTCTTGGTGCGTCTCATTTTTATCTTGTGTATGGAATGGAGGCCATATTTCTTTCTCATCTTTCCTCTCACATGAGAAGCTAATAGACAAAACACATGAGCATCAACAGAAGATCAAGCAGGATTTTGACAGGAACAACAAGTAATCCCTCCATGGGATCATAAGTCACAGGGATCATAGCAATGTCAATCACATATAATAATCAAGTTATCTAAACATGTGCATAAAACCTGACTTTCCCAAAAAAGTGCTCAAAGATGTTATACTATTCTACAAGCTAGGTTTGGAGAGGGTTTTAGGACATCCTATTGGGATAATTCTCCTTAGAAATGGGATGTTTCCAGGTGAAGACCAATCTAGGTCATGTAAGTGGATGAGGTGGTATGGGGATGTTTGGGAAATGGGTACAGTGATGACAGGGAAATGTATGGTTTACCTGTGGGTGCCTCTGAAGAGGGTGAGTTGCACATTGTCATGGATGAAAGTGTTTCCAAACCCATTCAATGCCTTTTTACATTTTTTTATCTTATTTATTTTTCTTTCAAGAGAGTAGCTGGGTGAAACTTCCCTGGCATGGTGACCAATGGTGACAACGTTACTCACAATCATTTCACGGTTCATGGAGATGAGAAAGTGTGCTCATGATGAGACCCCCTTTCTCTTAGCTATGCCACCAAGAGCCACTACATTGGCTTGGTGACCACATGAATGGTAGTGTCATACCGCTACATGCCCATGGACCTAATAGGATGTCTCGTGATGAGACCCCCTATCCTCCAACTAGGTCTTGAGTTTATTTATTTTATAGCTCCCTCCTTTTTCTTACTAAGAAGCCTTGTATTTATTTCATGGGGATCCCTGGGAGAAGCATATGAAGGTTTTGTTCTTTTGTCTTTTATATTTTTCTATCTACTTTTACCCTCTTGGCCTTTAGCCCCTTCTTCCCACAAGGTAAGGTACAACCCTTTGCTAGCTTGGAAAACCCAATGCCTGAACCAATGCTGGGGATGGATGAGAGGGAAGATGATGGAATGTGATAAGTATGGTGGGAATTGACGATGACCTTTCATGAAACCACCCAGTGGAAACTCATTCCTAAGGGAACCAACTTTCTAGGGCATCCTTTCATCCCCCCAAGGTGTGGAAAAGTCAAAAGACATAAATTCCAAGCACATGTCATGAATTAAAAGAGAATTAAATGCACATATTCAAATGTTTTGAGAATCAGAGTGACACATACCATGATTCCCATACTCATTACCTCATGGAGAAAGACCCATTGTTGTTGAAGGACCAGGATGATGGGATGGATGTTGTTGTTGCTCACAAGATGGAGGCATTGAAGAAGAAATATTGGCCCTCCAGGGCCAGGCTCAAGTCATTATGGCTCTCGGTACTCCATGTCTAGGACATGTGGGCCTTGAGACATAATATCTTTAGTTATCCCTAGGCTAGGGGATAAAAATGTTATTATAGAGGTTTAATATGCAGGAAGGTAAACTGATCAAGGTTCCTTGTAATACCCTTAGGCCAAACCCTGAGTGTAAATGTAAATGTATATGTACATATAGGCTAGTGAGATAGGATATTTTGGGGCCAGAGAGACTTTATATATATATATTGAGGCGAGAGTGCTTGTGTAGTTATTAGGCTAGAGATATTAGATGATAAAATTCTACTGAGCCGATCTTTGTAAAATGTAATCACACTCAGATATTAATAAAAATGCATTACTATTGCAGACCAACCAGACAAAAGGGTATGGGGGGATAAACTCCACTAGAAAGGGAAAAGGGATAAGTTAAAGGGGCTTAATCCCAAATGAATATTATATTAATATTACTAAAATTTTAAAGTCTAATTTATGAGTATAAATATATATCCTAAGATTCTAATGAGGGGGAACATATCACCCAAGTGGGGGGAAAGTGGGCCCAAGGTAGTTTCCAACATGACAAGTGTCAAGTTGGGAACATGCAAATATGTTTAGGGTATTTAGTACATTTTTAGGCATTCATTCACTTATTATTCCCATCATCCACTCTTTCCATCCATGCCTTCCTGCATCCATCAACCATACCTACATTTGGGGGAATCTTTGGAGTTGTTTCTAGCCAGTAAACCTGAGTAAATTGAGCTAAAGAGGTGGGTTTTCAGGCCCCTGTGATATTAAATAAAGTGGGTTTTCAGTCCCGTGAGCATTCTTTCTAGGTGAGAGAACTACTGGGAATTGTATTCCCTAGTTCTAGGTTGCAATTACAAATATCTAAGACTTCATGTTTTGCCTATTGTTGAAGCGTCGAAAGAGAAGTAGGGTAGTCGAACAACTATTGAGTAGAGAAGGAGCACACTTCCTAGGGTGGGATAAGCATGTGGGTAATTAGAAGTTGTAGGTTGTCTACTGGAGTTGGCACCTTAGTTTGAGTTTTTTTTGTTGTTATTGATAGAACTTATCCTGGCTTAGGATTCCTTTTCCCTGGTGGAGTTTTAGATCCAACTCGAGGGTGACCTGTTGTTGAGAGTTTATAAGCGAAAGAGTCTATAGCTAGGAGGAAATTCTGAGGTCTACAAGAATTTGGTGACTTTTACAAAATATAATTTTATTTTGTGTATTTTATTTAAATTACTATGTGTATAATTGATGTAATTTTGTTTTGGTTTCTCTATATAATTATGCTTGAAATTTATATGCTTTTAGGAATGCATTTCTGATCATATGTAGAGAAATATCAGTAAAGGAAATGGTATCATATTTGGAAATTTGTATGTGGCATGGCCTATCTTGGAGTTGGGGATGTTATAATGTGGTATCAAAGATCTAGTTTTGACATTGAGCCTGCATGAGCCGAGTTAACAAAGTATTGAAGAGAAAATTTGCAAAATTGAAATTGCAGAGGAAGTCTTCAACATGTATGTTAAAAGTATTCTTGTGAAATTGGGAGAAATTCATGGGAAAATTGAAGGAATTGAGCCATGGATAAAAAAAAACCCAAATATTAACCAAAGTATAGGTAGATTCAAGTCTGTAGATGGTTGAATTTCAAAGTTGTGGAACGGCCATGGAGCCCATGACAAAATTGGGGCGAAATTGGGAAAAAACTCCAATTTGCGTAGGGGAATTCATGGTGAATTCAATGTGAAGGGGGTAGAATTAATATAGATAGGGAAAAATTGTATAAAAATCTTAGTTTTGTATCTTCAATGGCATCCCAAAAGAAATTATGAAATTGGGAATAATCATAATTTTTCGAAAATAGGAAAACTTGGAAAAATTTACAAATTTTTCCATATGGTAATGTCAGCATGACATGGGGGGGGACATGTCAGATAACATGCTAGAGGGGTGACATGAAGTTCCATGGTGGTAGGGCCACGATGTAAGGTACATAGTGGCCACAATTGAAAATGTGGCAGGAGAAAATACGACAAGCGGCAAGTGAGGTGGAGCTGCGGTGGTGAGTGATCACCTATTTGATGAAACCATGAGCTAGGACCTATGGAACCATAATGTGGGGGGGTTGTTGGAGAAATTTCTATTTTTTGACACACTAGTTCAGTGGGAGTTAACTGACTAGTTCTATTTAGACTTTCTATTTTTACCATCACTATTATGCATGCATGCATTCCTAAGGAAAGCTAACTTCTTGATTTTTGTTTCTTAATTATGGAATGCTTTGACCTATATATGAGTGTATTCCACTCATTCATTGTATCATATTGATCATGATCTATGTATCAATCATTAGCTCATTGGAGTAGTGTGAATATATTTTATCATTCTTCCATGTTGAATCTCTCTTATTTTATTGATAAGATTTGTGTGTACTCACTTTAGCTAGATCTCCTGTGTAGGTTTCCATGAAACACTAACATGGTATCAGAGCTATGCTACTTGGAGCAAGCCAGACAAGCCAAAGAATAAGGAAAATTGGGGTTTCAGCGAGCTAAATCCGTGGTCGTAACTTTCAGCAATTATTTCTCCCAAACTATTATGTTTTTTAGGAAATGACTCACATAGAAAGTAAATCGGCCCATTTTGGAAGTGGGTTTTCAACTGTTTGTTGAGATTCTTCACCATTTGCTTAGAAAGTTAGCTGCAAGATAGCCTCCTAAATCTGATATGAATCCGTGGTCGTACCTTTCCACATTTATTGCTCCCAAAATATTACGTTTTGGAGGAAACAACCCATATAGAAAGTAAATCGGCCCATGTTGGAAGTGGGTTTTCAACCGTTTGGCGATATTCTTCACCGTTTTCTCAGAAAGTAAGTCACAAGAAAATTTCCTGAAACTGATATAAATTCTTAATTTCTTAATTTTTCACTTGCAGATTGAGAGTAAATTTTTAGGGGTTCTTAGAAACAGTGGGAGAGATGGATATGACAACTATTATACAATCAAACTTGGTGGTAATCCTCACAGCATACAATTATTTTGATTGGAAGTCAAAGGCGACATTCCAACTCAAAAGAAAAAGACTATATAATTTGACGATGGCGACAGAAACAAAACCTACATTAACGATTGAGAAGATGAGATGGGTGAACCGTAAGGATGAAGCCACAGGACAACTTCTTGAATTAATATCCACTGATTTATGGCTTCATGTTGTTGCATGCAAGACTCCAAATGAGATTTGGACCACCTTGGAAGGACTCTTTGGAAAGCAAGATGAGATGCCAGGTCATATGCTTAAGGTAGAGTTGAATACCTTAGACCCTAAAAGTTTTGATAATATACAAGATTTTTTTACTAAATTTAAATCTTTTCTATTGAGCTTAGTTGAATGTGGTATTAATAAGTCTACACAAGAGAAACAACTTATTCTAACAATCTTGGCCAAGCTAGGACCAAAATACAGTGTATATGTCTCCAATTTCCATTCTGGCAGATGTCTTTTTGGAACAAATTGGAAAATGCCTACGTTGGCTCAGTTCATTGAGTCTCTTACACAAGAGCAGACAAAACTCATACCTATGGGCCTCATAAAAAATCCCAAAGAACATGCACTCACCATGCATGATGGAAAAGGGTCATTCAAACAAAATAGGAAGGAGGGATATTCCAAATCCTTTAATTATTCTTCAGGTTCCAAAGACTCTTCAGATTCCAAGAAGAAGAAGGGAAAGCAGTGCACTTACTACAATAAACCGAATCATGAAGAATCCACATGCATGAAGAAACAAATTGATCTTATGGCACAGGCACTTCAACATAACAACCTTGGAAACTTCATTCCAGAGGGAGTCAAGAAGCAGAAGGAAGAATATTCTACTCCTAAGAAAGGTAATCATCATGCTCATGTTGCAATTAATTCTCCATCTGATTCATGGATTA
>SNQJ01S0031646.1:78351-131427 GCA_010110895.2 Picea sitchensis
ATGAAATGGTAAATGAAATTTCAATCAATTGTTATTTATAAATTTTCATTTTTCATAAGGTATAGTCATTTTTTGGGTTTCTCTAATGATATAATGGCTTTACTAAACCCTGGTTTGTAGTTTTGGCATCGCAGGTTTCCTGGTAGTCTTGATGGATTATCTACCTTGTCACATTTATGAGCATAGTCTTAGTTCGTTCTCGAGCTCGACAATATGAGAACGTAACTGGGTAAACTTTTATCTCTTTTTCGGACCCGTATGGATACGAAGACACGAAAAAGGAACCCCCCTGGAGTCTACTTTAAACCCTTTTTAGACTCTTTAAATATGAAAAGATTGTCGAGTGACCTTGCTTCCTTTCACACTCGTTAAAAGGTCAGAAAGGGCGTCTTTCGAGTGATAGTTTAACCCTTTTTCAGTCTCGTTAGACTACTGTACGAAAAAGGAACTGAGAGAGTTCTCTTTTAAGTGTTTTTCCAAACTCTATAATCCCAAAAAACCTTCGAGTTTTCTGTCTTTGGACTCGTTAAAGCACACATTGACAGACCCATATGGGACTGAACCCTTACTTCTTCCAGTTCGGTAAAAAAGGGAAGAGGAACTTACCGAAGGTGAGTTATATTGAGCATGTGTTATCCTCCTCGAGCTCATTAAATAAAAAAGAGGTACTCATCTATCTAGATGGGGTAAAAATTGAAAGGAGCAAGCCAAGCAGTCTCTTGAGAACATCATCCAACACTTCTTAGAGTCGCCCTTGAACACGACACTTTTTCATTTTCATACATCATAATCCGTTGAACCTCTGCACTGAGCCAATCCTTTGAGTTCCTTTCACTCCTTTGGGTCACCCGACGCAAGTCACAGTACCCACTGCATATTTTTGGTCCATGTCATGTTTCGCTATCGTGCCTAAGTGTTCAAGGGAAGTATCCGCCTCGAGAGTCAGCCATCCCAAATATCTTGCCTCAAAACCTGTGTCAGTCCATGTCCATTTGATATGCCAATTAAATCTCCATGTCCGTTTCGTGTCGTTGATGGGGGATACATCAAGGCCCTCCCTCGGCGAGTCTATTCCTGTCGACTTCAACACATTATCTCGGAATCAGACTTAGAAACCAGTTAGTACTTTGGGACCTGCATACCTCAATGGCAGGCCTCCTCACATTCGAAAGTGGGTTTACATCATTGACCCTTGATCGAATGATTCCACGGATTTTTGACCTCATCTCATCTATTCTCATTCACTGGAATGTACTAGGGTACCTTGGGAATCATTGGCATTAATGGTGATCTCCCTCGCACTTATTAACGGTTCACACCATTGACCGGTAATCAAGTGGTTTCTACCATGTTCAACGCCAGGACATCTATTCGCATGGTCATATTCGTACCATATTGGGATTGGTAAGAATACCCTGGGTTGAGCGATCACTTTGATATATGATTTTCCCAAGCTGCAAAGGAGTTTCTATTGGACAAAGAACACATACACCGTTACATAGATCCACTCTGTATTGGTCATGGCTATGTCTTGTCATCTCGTAGATCCACTGTGTATTCTTCATGGCTACAATCAGTCCGAGTCATCAGAGTAAAGATCCACATTGTATCTTTGGTGGCTATAACTTTTTATCAATACAATTATGGATCCGCAGTGTATTTTATGGCGGCCATACCTTGCAAAGTCTTGATCACCCAAGCATAGGTATGTCTGCCTTGGGTTTTGAAATATATCATGATATTTGTTGGATGTTTGTGTGCAGCTTCCGTCAGGTTCTCCGAGTCTATACCCTTGTTTGAACGTCTACAAAGTATTTCAGTTATCAGTTCGCATCTTCTAACTTCATACTTTAGGGGGAAATCTGTTACATGTCAAAATTACTCAACTGGATAAGTGTCGCATGTTCCTCTCAATTGTCGTAAGTGTCGCATCTTCCTTATAACTTTTGCAAGTGTCGCAAGTTGGTCACAAGTGTCGCAAACGATGTTTGAGCATACTGCCATGCCGATGACACTAAAGAGACACTTAAAACATCACATGTGCTTGGTTTGGAGAAGAAGAAATGGTTAACTGGAGTCAAAGAACTCTTAACACCTGAAGAGAGCTCTGAAACAAAGGTTTTGAGGGGGAGCGCTCCCCTATATCAACCTTAGGAGCGTTGGCACTCCCCTACAAGGCTTCAGGGAGCGTTATAACGCTCCCTTTCCCCCTCTGAAGGAGCGCTACTCACCTTGAAGGCGCTGGTGCTCCCCTCAAGCTTCTCAGGGAGCGCTACAGCGCTCTGATGCCCCTTCTAAGGGAGCGCTACCTAATCTGAGGCAGTAGTTGGCCCGTTGAGGAGAATAAGGGGAGGATCTTTCAAGATTAGGAGGCAGTTGTATTTGAATTCTTGGTTTCATCAAGAGATCCCTGATTTGAGGAGGAAGTTCCCCAACTTGTTCTAAAGATAACTCAAGAGGTTAAGCTCCTCTTAACCTATATAAGTAGGCTCTATGATGGTGGAAGGAAGGAAGAACTGCTAGCATGAAACCTATCATCTTAGAGGAAACACACAGTCAGCCAAAAGAGAGTGATCAGTGAAGATGTTGTTATCCTAGTTGTGGATCTTTTAGGAAAGGGTTAGACGAAGAGAACTTGACGAAGCTTTCGCATTTGCATCTACGATTGTAAGTACTATTTTCATTATTCTCATTAATATGACACACTTGGCTTGTTTCTTTCTAGTTTGTGTCTAATGTTACATGAAATTATCATTAATTGATAGATTTGTTTTCAAGCTAATATCAATAGAGTAGGAAGTGGTCGTATCTTGTTTGTCTACAAAGCTTAGCGAGGAGCAAAGGATTGGAGCGCAACTCGGAGCGTGTAGGGAAAAACGTCATTAAAAAGATACTTCTGTCATTCTTCCTTCTCATGTGTTAGTTTAGATAGATTTGAAAGGAAGTCAGTGTCCACGTTAAGAATTTTTTGTCTTAGAGTTAGGGTCAAGCTCTTTGAGGCAATCTGCCTTTCCGCAGAGAGATTTTCCTACAACAACATGCATATACTCTTGTTCTTCCATCCGTTTCTTACATCAGAGATGATTCCATACACTCTGATTCTGTACATGGAAATAAGAAAGTAGTACATCCAATTAAGAAGCCAGCACCGAAGCTTCAGCATATGCCCAAGAAGGCACATACCACACTTCAGGCAGCAGACAACCTTGCAAGGAATCCATTGGATTTGATGAGGACTCGATCTCAGCATGAGGAGCCTTCTCATGTATTTTCAGCTTCAAAACATGTGATGCCCATGCATTGCTATTTGGTTCAATCTACTGATCCACATAACTGCAATAGGGTTGTGGGAAATCCATTATGACAAGCAGTCATGTAGAAGGAGTATGACTCACTCCTATAGAACTAGACTTGGAATCTGGTTCCACGTCCACTAGAAAGGAATATTTTCAGGTGTAGATGGGTCCACAGGATCAAGAAGTACAAGGCCTAACAGATTGCCAAAGGACTTCATCAGATCCATAAATACTTTTACATATTCATGAAGAATTTCAATGAGCAGAAGTTTCAGACTTTGCGGGATCGTCTTGCAGTGAAGAACACAGTTGTCTAGAAGTTGCTATTTTCTTCTTTTGATACATTATCTTTTGAGGGGGGGTTTTGTTCCCACGTGGTTTTCACTCTTTCCTCACTTTTATTTAGTGTTAATTAGTTGCATTGTACATGAGTACTTAAAATGGCCTAGTAGCCGAGACTCATTTTTTACTCCATAGTGATGTTCAGGGAGGGTGTTGGAGAAATTTATATTTTTTGACACACTAGTTCAGTGGGAGTTAACTGACTAGTTCTATTTAGACTTTCTATTTTTACCATCACTATTATGCATGCATGCATTCTTAAGGAAAGGTAACTGCTTGATTGCTTTTCTTAATTATGGAATGCTTTTCCCTATATATGAGTGTATTCCACTCATTCATTGTATCATATTGATCATTATCTATGTTTGAATCATTAGCTCATTGGAGTAGTATATTTTCTCATTCTTCCATATTGAATCTCTCTTATTTTCTTGATAAGCTTTGTTTGTACTTGCTTTAGCTAGATATCCTGTGCAGGTTTCCATGAAACATTGATAGGGGTCCCATAGTGTTTTTGGAAACCAAGAGGGGGGTGGTGCAATTTACCATTATTTGACACATTACACACTGAAATACCAATGGTTTCTTTTAATTCCACCCCCCTTGTTAATGGTTGGTAGGGAGGGGGAGAGCGTGATGTGACAATGACCATCGATCACCACAAACACCCCATGATCCCATGCCATTAGATTAATTAGGCATGGAAATTCATGTGCCAAGGTCAATGGGTGTGGGATGGGGCCCTCCCATACCCACCATCCAATGGAAATTTTCCACGTAGGAAACCAAGGGTTGTGGGGCTCGAAATATAAGATAATGTGCGTGCTAGTGGAGGAAAAAGGAAAGGAGGTAAATAAAGGTAGCATGGGTTGATGGGGAAGGGCCATGGTGTAAAGGGTATGACATGGTAACACCATGATGTGCTAGGTGGACCTAGAGTTCCACATCAGTATCCCAGTTATCTTAAGTCGACCAAAATTTACATAAATTAATGAATTTTACCGGAAAATTATAGTGATTTTTAGGTGTTTAACTTGCAGGCCATTTTCAGAGACCTAAAAAACATTTTTTGGAAATAAAGTTTGTTCCAAACTATATGTCCTAAAACGACATAAATTTTATGCATCTAAAATGATAGATCTCGAAGAGATATTTCTAATGGTGTAAATTGTTCGTCAAACGGAGCTTGTATGAGGGATTTGTAGGCCAAACAATGAAGGGTATGTTTTGGGTACCCGTTCACTCCGAAGGCCATAACTTCCTACTCCAGAATCGGATTAGGGAATAGGAGAAATATATAGAAATATATTGAGCCATATAAGACATCCATGTAGTTAGATTCATAATATGGGCACCTAAAAATGCACAGGATGACATAGAAGGCACCTGTAGCATTCAAGGCTAAAAATATAAATTGGCCTTAAATTTTAGTAGGTTGTATCTAGCAACTTAGAGCTCAAATGAAGGTGAATGTTGGATAGAATTTCCAAAATATGTTCACGAAGGAACCCAATTGAGGTCCTGTCAAACTTCCAAAGGAGCAGGTGCAAGGATTCATAAGCACAACTAAGAATTTCACTTGGTTGAAGGGTGAGCAAAAGGAGGAAATTGATAATAATCAAATGGCCATAGCTTTCTTCTCAAGACTCATAATTGAGAAATAAAGTAGTCATTGGAAATGTATTTGGAAGAGGAGTCCAATTTTTCACCCATAAATGTGAATTGAGTTGTATAATTCATAGGAAAATAGAAAGACTATTTCTAGTGTATTTACAGGGCATAATGGTGCATAGCATTTATAGATTTGTTAAATTATTTAGTCTAACAAATCATGTTGACTATGCATTTTTCATATTTAAAGGAAAGTAGAACAAATAAAATCAATAAAGAAACAAAAGGCATGGAAGACACACAAAGTAATTATATCCATGAGGATGAAGTCAGGGGGATGTGTGTTAGCATGGGTAATGAAGGTACAAAATCCAATGGGTATAAAGAAGGCAAGGAGGAGAGCATGAAATTGGTGGATACCATAAAGATTCTGCAAAAATATGTCCAAAAATATAAAGATAATAATGAGAGGCTTATGAAATCCAAGGAGAAACAAGATGGCTTCGACATCAATTTACTACTGAGCTTGGATAGAATAGAGAAGAAAATGGATAAGGAGATAGAATCAATAAAGTCAAAGAGACACAAGTCTCGTGATAAAATAAGAGAAACAAGAAGTGTTGACAAGAATCACCATCACTCACCAAATAATCCAGTTAGGAGATAATGTAGTATCTCAATTCCATCTCCTGTTAGAAAGCATAAGAGAAGGTCTGGAGTGGATGGAATACAAGGTGAAATGAATAAGATTAAGCCTCCTACCTTTGATGGTAAGCACAAGAAGAATGAGGATGCAAAGACCTGGTTTTTGGGAATGAGGAAGTATGTAACATACCCTCTACCTAAATTTAATTTTTTCGGTCCTCTGTCGGACTCTAACCCCTAAGTAACCATGGAGACCCAGTGTAAGCTGGCTCTTTCTCTCTCCTACACGGCCTTCTGCACCTTGACCGCAGTCTTCCCTGATCTTAATTTCAGGTTATCGGGGTTTTGTCTTTCCCGTTGTCAAGATTTCTTGTACTCTGCAATCCCCGATCACCAATGAGCTCCTTTTTGGCCTTAGCCCCTCCCTGGCTAGGCTCCTAGTCCACACGACCGTGCACACAAGACCACAGCCTTATAGCTTTCCTTTTGTCAGGGTTTCGGGCTTTCTAATACCAAAGTGCATATGCACCTTGGATCCACGATCCTCTGATTCCCGACGCGCTCCAATGTTTGTTAGTCCCCTGGGCTAGTCGTTTGGGGTCAATACGACCTCCCTCTATATGACTGCCACCTTACCTCTCGTCGGAGTTTCAGGGTTTTCAATGCCAAAGTGCATATGTCCACGGAATTCTCGATTCCTCGAATCCCGACTCTCTGGTTTGCTGAGAGTTGGCCCCTCACGGTGGCACTAACCTCCTTCTTGGATGTGCTGACAACTGCCCCCCACTCATCGGGGTTTCGGACTTCGCGATTCCGGAATGCAGATATTTCGTGTCCATGGAATCCCCGATATGTCGATCCTCGACTTTCCTCGGATCTCTAACACGCGTCCTAAATGGATGGATGGTCCAGGTTAAGCCTCAGACTTCGCCAAACGCCAACCCAAAAAGCACTTATCTGTGTGAGTCCCAATGTCCCAAACGCCGATGACTCCTGATGGTTGCCACCTATCCCAATCAGATGGATGACTCTGATTGTATCGGGGGTTTTCACTATGGATTTCCCCAATATCCTCCATGGGAATGTCAATATCCCGACTCCCGATAGTAAATATCGATCTCCACCACGTGTATCCTCAAATGGATGGTCCAGATATTCCCGACGTTTCGAGACTTGAAGTGTTTCGATTTTCTTGTTCTCGAAAATCCCGATATGTCGATGGCTGGAATCTCGATGGTAATCCTTGGGCAGTTCCTGTCCGATCCGACGGTTGACGAGTAATTGGACCAAGATCTAACGGTCTAGATCCTTTCTTCCTGTGCACATTCCAGAGACTAAACTCTGAGCATCTTAGCCCTATCCAAGGACCAACGGGATTTCTGAATGAGATCCAACGGCTTTCGATCTCCCCCTTCTATATGCTTAACTTGGTACACCTCGGACGTAGAAACCAACGGTCCAGGTCTCCTTCTCCAGCTGATCTAATGGCTCAGGTCCATTCCCCCCCCCGCGCATTTCTTCCACTACTTCGTGGATATGGGAAGATCAACGATCTAAATGTTCTCATGGACCTTGGGGAACCTAATATCCCGATTTCCTCGCTATTCATGAAGATAGAGGGAAAAGGGGCAAGATGTGTAACACTCTTACTACTTTCGTCAATATGACAGTCGTGAATGACCATGGGTCTTTCGACAGGTTCTCATCCATCGATTCGTTACTTATTCCTACGCTGCTACTTTGAAATTTTAAGAGGGTCATTCCTCCTCGTGCAGGGTTATTACGACTTGCGTGTTCAAGTCCTTTTTCTGGGTTCTTGGTGAACCTTTCTACGAAGGGAAAGTCTCTGTGACGAGATCTATTCTAGGGCATCCCTGGAGATGGGTAAGGGGAAACATCCTCCCGAGGATGGACTGGAAGTCTGACTTGATTCGACTCATGCATAATTAAATTCATTTATCAACATAAGCCATGTGTGGTTTTTCTGTTATAAGAATATATCTAACATTACTTATCAAAACACTGTACATACATTCTTATGCTGTAATCATTCACAATTTCACAGTTCTATAAGCATATATGTCAATATATGAATTTCAAGAAGCAATATGTAAAACACTTATCAGAAATAACACCAGAAGTGGGTGCAACTGCTGAGAGGGGTGCTCGTTTCCACCCAACCGTAGGCTCAACGACTCCCAACAGATTTACCACTAGCCACCCCCAAGCTGAGACCACAATGCTCTGAGACTGTGTCTCTCTGTCTGCCAGTGACCAGGAGCGAAGGTTGCAATCCTTCCTCTATGCTATCACTCACTCTGCGTAATGCCAGAGTTCCCCTCACGTCTACCCTCTTCCAATCACTTATGTCATACGCCTTATCCTCTCGCAAGGTTGCGTGTGGCGCGATTACCCTCGCGTTGATCAGGCCTGATGGCTCTACAGATAGGTGGTTCACCTTCCCATCCCTCACTAAGCCATCAACCTACCAGCCTGCAAGGCATTAAATTCAGGGCCAGCGAGCCGCTTTTGGTTCTCCAGGCCAGTGGAGTCCAAATACGGTATTTAATTCTCGGTGGAAGTTAGTGCCACCTTTCCAGGTGCCTTCCACCGCCATCATGGTCTCTTTTTCTGCACATCCCCTCTCAGCAGTCCTGTGATATAAATTCATAATGTTATTTACATTCATCGACCNACAGTTCTATAAGCATATATGTCAATATATGAATTTCAAGAAGCAATATGTAAAACACTTATCAGAAATAACACCAGAAGTGGGTGCAACTGCTGAGAGGGGTGCTCGTTTCCACCCAACCGTAGGCTCAACGACTCCCAACAGATTTACCACTAGCCACCCCCAAGCTGAGACCACAATGCTCTGAGACTGTGTCTCTCTGTCTGCCAGTGACCAGGAGCGAAGGTTGCAATCCTTCCTCTATGCTATCACTCACTCTGCGTAATGCCAGAGTTCCCCTCACGTCTACCCTCTTCCAATCACTTATGTCATACGCCTTATCCTCTCGCAAGGTTGCGTGTGGCGCGATTACCCTCGCGTTGATCAGGCCTGATGGCTCTACAGATAGGTGGTTCACCTTCCCATCCCTCACTAAGCCATCAACCTACCAGCCTGCAAGGCATTAAATTCAGGGCCAGCGAGCCGCTTTTGGTTCTCCAGGCCAGTGGAGTCCAAATACGGTATTTAATTCTCGGTGGAAGTTAGTGCCACCTTTCCAGGTGCCTTCCACCGCCATCATGGTCTCTTTTTCTGCACATCCCCTCTCAGCAGTCCTGTGATATAAATTCATAATGTTATTTACATTCATCGACCTTTTTCATAAGGTCCATTCACATCATACATTCACATTTTCATCATGCTTTAGCATGGTAATTCCTGTATTAGGATTAATTACAAATTTGGGGGAAACAGGGTGTTACAAAGTACTTTTAGTTGCATAATTAATCCTCACATTAAGAAGGGAGAATTACCATCTACCAGCGCAAAGGAAAATCATTAATGTGGTGGGATCAGTTTGTGCAAGTGCAACACATTGTTGAGAAGAAGATTACTTGGAGGGTGTTTAAGAGGTATTTTCAAAGGAAGTACTTAACCAAGAATTATTATGATAGGAATATGGAGTTCATCGAACTCAATCTTAGGAGTATGACCATAGATGAGTATGAAAGGAGATTACTAGAGCTGTTGAAATATGTTGACTTCATCAAGGATGAGTAGGTCAAGATTCAAATATACTTGAGTGGGATTCCATCAATTTTTCAGTGATAATATACAACATGATGATCCCACGACACTAGAGAAAACTGTAAGGAGAACTAAATGCCTCTATTATTATCACATAGGAAGACCAAAACTCCAAAAGGCTTGGGAAGACAAGAAGAAAAGCAAGATAGATATCAGGGACAAAAAACTTCCAAGGAGCCAAAAAGGACAAAGAAAATGGGGACAAAACCAAGGGAAAAAACCTATGAAATGTTGGGGCTATGAGGGAAATCACCTGTATAGGGATTGTCATCATAGAGCTAAAAAAGTGAGGAATGTTCATAATTTACAACAGGATGATACAATTTAAGACATAGGAAAAAATGTACCAAGAATATATGCAACCCTGGATAACAAGCAAGCTAAATTTTAGTCCCACATGGTTGAAGTGGAAGGTAAGATTAATAATCAACCCATTTCTATTTTAGTTGATTTAGGAGCTCATCATAGTTATATAGATCCTAATATGGTGTAAATATTTCATTTGCCAAGAAGCAATCTTGGAAAATATTGGTTGGTGCAACTATCTATAGGAGATAAATAAAGAATTAATGAGACGATTAAAGAATGTCCAATGGACTAAGTACTAGGGAATATTTGAATATCATACCTTTGGTCTCATATTATTTACTCATTGGTATGGATTGGTTGGACAAGCATCATGTTGTACTAGATTTTTATAATAAGGAATTTATTTTCTTAGATGAGGAAGGGAACTTGAGGACAATTCAGGGTATTCCAAGGGTAGTAACTATTAGGGAAGTTTCAACCTTGTAGTAGAAGGAAAGATTCAGGAAAGGATGCCAAATATTTACATCTCATATGGAAGAGACACATATGGATAAAGTGCCAAGTATTGAAGACCATGTTTTCCTAAAATATTTTTAAGATGTATTTAGAGAAATATTGGGGTTTCCATCAAAAAGAGATATTGATTTCTCTATAAATCACATGCCTAGAGAAGCCCCAGTTTTCAATACTCCTTATAGGATGTGTTGGTCCTAAATTTTTCACTTGACTGCTAAAGGGAAAATCTAGGCCATTTTAATTTTAGAATGATTGTTTTTTTATTTTGTTGGTCAGTTAGAGGGTTGGTTTTAGCAAGACAAGAGCATGGTTAGGTTGGAAAAAATGATAAAGATGAGGGTTCTCCTTGGCTGGTGGCACACAAATGATAGACAAGTGAAATAGTAGAGGTAAAAACAAAGGGAAACAACAAACCACTTGATGAGTAATCTATTGCAAGAAGTTTAATACTTAAAATATCATTTCAAGACATTAAACATGTATCAAAAACACAATGTCTCCCACAGGTTGCAATAAAAACAAATCCTCACCAAAGCATTTTTTGTTTTACAGGTTTCATATTAGTAAAGATAAGTTATACAATAGCTGAAGGAAATGAAATGTACTTCGCACAGATCAAAATTGCATTCAAGATAAGATTAAAGAACATGAATATTTGGACAAAAATGTTAGAAAAGTGGGTGTGCTCGTTTAACCATAGAGAATATAGAAATATTGTCACCCAACCATAGGCACGAATGCCACCCCCGAGTACCTTGACCTTGATAGAGAGAATAATTTCGGTATCAAATCAATATACAACCAAGGCTAATGAACCAAGCAAAGATAACCAAGACTGATCAGAAAGTCCAACCCAGAAATATTGAAATTACAAGTTGCAGTAACTGTAGCTTCTCTCCAGACTTGCGCACTACTAAATTTTTGCAATGCACATTATTGAATTTCTGTAGTTTCCAGTTGTACGTGCCAAATGAGATTTGGCACCCTATATTTATACTTCTTTATTTAAGTTTCCTGGGCCGACTTCTCTTTCTGTAGGCTAAAGACTCAATATAAAATATTCTCTTTAGTTGACTTCTCTTCTAGGGTTATGTCCAAGTATCTTAGGGTTTCTCTTGCTTCCTGGAATATTCTAATCTCATCAAAGGTCACAAGTGTAGGTTAATACCTCCCACATCTACCATAATATCAAAACTCCCTCCTAGATAGGGAGGTATAAAAGGAAATGGTCTTGAGCACAAAAAAACCATTCAACTGGTAGCATTATCATAGCCACGTAGTCTATCTCATGATAAAATATGGAGCACCGTCATCATTATCCAACTGGATAATCTCCATGAAAATCAATACAATGTCATATTATGGAACACAATTATGTCTATCCATAGTTGATCTAAAAATGAAGAAGACTTGTATTCTTGAAATTATTTGCAAGAATTAATTCATGTTTTAAATTGGAAATAGATCAATTTTGCAACACAACTTTTATAGAAATTACACATTCAAGATGCATATAAACAGCAGAAATAAAAAATGAACAGAAAACACATAACATAGCAAATGATAAAGGAGTTCACCCCTCTCTTGGACTACATCTCCTAGTCCAGCTTCCAATGGATCTTTTGTATTATTTGCTCAAAGTGCTCAAATATGTGCTTTACAATGCTCAAAATGCCAAATAGATGGCTCCAATGGCTTTAGAATGTCCAAAAACCCCTAGCTGGGCTTTTTCAGCACCTCGTTTGGCCAAAAATTGAAGAAGATAGGCTTCCTGGAAGTTCCCCTTCAAACTTGTTGTCTCTGGATCGCCAAAATGCACCCTTGTTCCTTCAACCTATCCCCCACGCGCTTTTGTGTGTTAAAACTCAACACTGGGTGCAACTGCACAAATGATGCGAACTGTAGGATGGTTACGCACTAGCCCTTAACCGCCAAGGCCTGTGGGCACATGGCGACCACATGACCACGCACAATACAAACAGGGGTTAAGGTTTAAACCATATATAAATATAACCGTGGGGTTAAACCGCACACACACCACAATGGTCACATGTCATATATATAACCGTGCGCATACCACAATGGTTACACAACATATGTATATAACCGCGGGTTTAAACACACATAACAATGGTCATATGCCATACATATATAACCGTGGGTCGAGGCTTAGCCCTGGCCCGATCCGCACCCCATTCCACATTATTTCAAACTAAAATGAATTCAAACACATATATATGTTAAGTAATACATGTGGGCGCGCTGGTTGGGCAGCCCTTCCCAAGGCTTTACCCTACCCGAAGGTCACGGGGTCGAATCCAGCCAACAGCATAACTTTTAAACCAATACCCAGATGACACGTGGCGACCATTGATTGGGCCACATGTTGTCATCCCATTCACTGCAAACAAGCCATGTCATACGCCAACTATCCACACGACTACCTTCCATGTGTCGTATGGCCCTGCCATGTGTCGTACGGCCTGTCACGTCAGCATCTGTACAGACTGTACAGTCAGCAAAATTTGTTTTTGCCTGTTTGTCATTTTGAACAGAACGTGATATCTCTCTCATCTGACGTCCGTTTGAACCCAAACGAGTTGCATTGGGTTCATGATGATGAGACCTACACTCTCGTTTGATTTGAAGTGATTCCGAGCATTTTAAATTTTGAGCAAAATTTGATCCCCTGGATCAATAGTAGTACATAACTACTATCGAGTGGTACACAACCATACCAAGTAGCACATGACTACTAACTAGTAACACATAGTTACAATCAATGGAACACATACATCACAACAGTATACAACTACTGTCCAGAGACATACAATCTCTACAACAGTCATATCATTTGATATCAACCTGCATAAACAATATCATGATACAATTTGAGTCATCTGTTCCATTATTCCACTCACATATGTGAGATATGGCAGAGAAGCTTCCCTCATACCGTAAAAACATCAACCATGGGTTATCTGGATTATTCTTCCCAAGTATGGAAGAATAACTATCCCTGATTTCTGAGCCTAGACCATTCACCTAATTTGGCCATTCCTCCGACACTAATCATAGTGCAACCTGGATAGAATGAGTCTGCCCTAGGGAATGTTTGTCCCTGATTGTTGAACCTGGACCATTCACCTAACTGGGCCATTCCTCTGGCACTAAACATAGTGCAACCTAAAGAGAACGAGTCTTCCCTAGGGAATGATTTTCGGGACCATTTTCTAAGGAAATGACTATCCTGCGCCAACCTCCAAAATAGACCATTCTTCAAAACTACTCACAACTGTGAACTTCAAAAGAATGACTGCCCGATGAGGTGGAACATTCTACTTTCCCAATACTGAGAGTGATTTCCAAGAAGAATGATTGTCCTAGACCATTCTCCCACACTGGCCACAAGGGGAATCACTATCTATGGTACATAAACAATCTATCAGACCATTTTCATTACGAAAATGACTTTCTGATTTGGACCATTTTCGAACTGGAAAATGCTTGTCCATCATAGAAACTCAAACCACTTTCCAAGCTGGAAAATAATTTCCCATCTTGAACCATTTTCCAAACTGGAAAATGATTGTTCATAAATCAATGATATATATATATCAGTGCTCCCTCCCAACTCGAGGAGCCATATCTTCCCTTTCATCTAAGGGAGTTATCTCCATGAGCCCCAACTTGTCTCGTAAGTATGTGAAATTTATCCTAGACAAAAGCTTTGTTAAAATATATGTTATCTTCTCATCTGTGGATATATATTGGAGTTTCACTTCTCCTTCCTGGACTTTATCACGAATAAAGTAGTATTTTATCTCAATGTGTTTCGATCGATCATGAAACACTGGGTGTTCGGATAGCCTTATCCAACTCTGATTTTCACATTATATTATGGTTGAATCTAGTACCTAATCAAATAATCTAGAAATCATCTTCCTCAACCATATTGCTTATGTACATGCCTCACATGCTACGATATATTCATCTTTTGCGGTGCTAAGTGTGACAGACTTTTGTTTCCTGTTGCCCCAAGAAATCATAGCAGAGCTCAAGCTGAAACACATCCCTGAAGTACTCCTTCTATCTTCTGCACTCCCTGCCCAATTTGAATATGTGAATCCATGAAGATGTATATCACTGGATGAGGTATATATTAAACCATATTTTAGCGTCCCATGAATATATCTTAGAACATTATTTGTAGCTATCCAATGCTCATGTCTGGGTTCCACCTGGAACTAGCTTAGGGTCTTTACAACAAAGAAACTATCTGGTTGAGTATTCACTAAATACATTAATGACCCAATCAATTTCTAATATAGGGACAGGTCTACTGGATCAGAGTCTGAGTCTCTTACTTTTCTTATATCTTTGATCCTAAGAGTTTCCATGGATTTGCAATCCATCATTCCAAACTTTTGAAGAATCTTCACTGCATACTTTCCTTGTCCAAGGAATAATTCACCATGCTTCTGCCATACTTCTAGTCCCAAGTAATAATGCATGAGACCAAGATCTTTCATATTGAACTCAGAATCTAGTTCCTTCTTACACTGGGTGATGAGAGACTCTTCATCTGTCAAAAATAAATCATCGACATATAGTAGTAGAATCACAGGTGCATTTTTTGTGAATTTGTAGTAGAGATTTGGATCTACATGACTCTTGGAGAAACCAAGTCTTATTAAGTAGTTGTCTATTCTGGAATACCAAGCTCTTGGATCTTGCTTGAGTCCATACAGGCCTTTCTTTAATCTACAAACATGAGTGTCTCTAGAATGCACTTCAAATCCTTGAGTTTGTTCAATGTATACTTCTTCTTCAATTTCTCCATTGAGAAAAGTTGTCTTTACATCCATCTAATGTAAACTCCATCCCATGGAAGCAGCAAGAGACATAATGGCTCTAATAGAAGTATATCTAGCAACATGAGAAAAATTATCATCATAATCTTCTCCCTCCTTCTGGGAGAACCCTCTAGCTATGAACCTTGCTTTGTATTTGTCCACGCTCACGTCTGTTGCATGTTTGATCTTATAGACCCATTTTGAAGTTACTACTGATTTTTCTTTGGGTCTAGGCACAATTTCCCATACATCATTTTTCATGATGGACTGGTGTTCTTCTGTAATGGATTTTTTTTATTGTTTCTTCTAAGATGCATCTTCAAATGTGGTAAGTTCTTCATTTATAATCTTTTTCATACATGTTGCATAGCTGGAGAATATTTTGGGTTTTTTTCTTTCTCTGAAGGTGCAACTTGGGGCTTTGAGTCTTTTTACTTCTTGTAGAGTAGCTTCAATCCAGGCTAGACGTTTCCTGGTTTTGGGTACAATGACTGATTCAATAGGTTCACATGGTTGCATCGAATGATCAAGTTGTTTTGTTTCTTCATTCTGACTTTATGGAAGACATGTGTTTTCTTCTTTAATCTCTTCATGGTCTTCTTCTTCTATAGTTTCTTCTATAGATTTCTTGAAAGAAATATTTTCATTGAAGGTTAAGTATCTATTGACTTCAACCTTATGTTGTTCTGGGATATAGATTCTATAGGCTTTGGATGATTCAATGTATCCCACAAATATTCCCTTCTTTCCTAAGGGTTCTAGTTTCTTCCTTTTATCCTTGGGGATGTGAATGTAAACAGGGCATCCAAATATTATTAAGTGTTCCACATTAGGTTTCTTTCATGAGAAGGCTTATTATGGAGTCATATCCTTCAATATGCGATGGGTACTTATGTTTTGAACACATATTTCTATCATGGTTAACCACAAATACATAGATAAACCTTGATCATTGTGCCTTCACAATTTCTTCAATAGATCTATTCTTCATTTCTGCTACACCATTTTGTTGAGGATTATGAGGAACAATTAGCTCCCTCCTAACCCCTTTTGATTTGAAAAATGAAAAAAAATCCTTGGATGTGTATTCTCCTCCATTATCTATTCTCAAGGTCTTGATTTTCTTGTTTGCGAGATTCTTTATTTCTTCTTTTAATTCTTGAAACTTGCTGAAAAAATCGTCCTTTGTCTTCAAGAGATATAACCAAGTATTTCTTGAGTAATCATCTATGAAGATTACATAATAAAGAGAAACTCCTAGATATTTGACTGGCATCGAACTGCAAACATATAAATGTATTAGATCTAGGTTTTCCTTAGATCTATTATTGTTGCTTGAGAATGGTTTCTTAACATTTTACCAAGAACACATCATTTGCAAATTCCTTCATGTGTAGATTGTAGCTCTGGTATTCCTTCAACCATCTTTTCAAGGAATGGTAATTATTGATAGTTGATATGAGCATACCTTCTATGCCAAAGTTCATTGGAATTGACTTCATCATGTACAAGAGCTTCATCATTTCGTTCTATTAGTCTGTATAGTCTTCCTCCATAGGTTCCAATAACTCTAGTGTTCTCTATGTTGGAGTCTTTAAAACAAGATACTACTTTTCCATTTATAAAGGCTATTATGTTTCCTTTGTATTCTAGGAAAGATATGGATACAAGATTATTTTCTAAACCAGGTACATATAATATATTGCTCAAATGAACATTGTTACATGTTTTCAATTTGATGGAGGCTTGACCAATTCCTTCGACTGGATAGGTGCTCTTATCTCCAAGTTCTACCTTGTAGGATGTCCTCTTTTCATTCAGATTAGAGAGTCTGACCTGATCTCTTGTCATATGCCTAGAATCTCCACTTCCAATTATCCACATGTCATCTTCAAGAGTTCATGTGAGAGCTTAATAGTGTAGATGATGCATCTTTTCCTTCATGATTTATGTTCACTTATAACTGGTCAAACTTTGACTTTAACTCAAAATCTCAAACTTGATGTTTTTTTCTTCTGAGAGTACCAAGAGGTGCCCTAGGCTAAGTCACACTAGAATATATTCTCCTTGAGTAAGGTGTTCCATCATAAGGTGTTGGGAAAGAGTTTTAGGGTTTTGCAACTGCACCTGCTAGTAACCCTAGTAGCAGTGCTTCAGTAACTGTACCTGCTAGAAACTCTATTGACATTTCTTCAATGATATTGATAACCTTATGGCTTACCTTCATTCTACTGGTTAGACTGAATGAAGGAGGTGTGGGCCCATAATCTATTAGAAAAGTAGGTGTGCTTGTTTAACCATAGACAATATAGCAATATTGTCACCCAACCATAGGCACGAATGCCACCCCTGAGCACCTTGACCTTGAAAGAGAGAACAATTCCAGTAGAAAATAAATATCCAACCAAGGCTAATGCACCAAGAAAATATAACCAAGACTGATCAGAAAGTCCAACCCAGAAAGACCCAAATTACATGTTGCAGTAACTGCAGTTGCAGTTTCTCTCCAGAATTGCGCACTACTAAATTTCTGCAGTGCACACTATTGAATTTTTGCAATTTCTAGTTGTATGTGCCAAATGAGCTATGGCACCCTATATTTATACTACTCTCTTTAAGTTGTCTGGGATGACTTCTCTTTCTATAGGCTAAAGACTCAATATAAAATATTCTCTTTAACCGACTTCTTTTCTAGGGTTATGTTCAAGTGTTTTAGGGTTTCTCTTGCTTCCTAGAATATTCTAATCTCATCAAAGGTCACAAGTGGAGGTTAATACCTCCCGCAACTACCATAACATAAAAAAAAAATAAAAAAAATCATCAAGAGTATATTCACTAGGTAGAGAGATTAATCCATGCATAGAACAGGTTCAACCAATTGATATATTGATCTTCTTTTCCCAAAAAATGAATCCTCAAAACATACAAAAACTGCATATTTATCAAAGTTGCAGAGGATCTCATCCATATGGGAATGAGGCTTAACTCTACACCATGAGTTGTGAAATTACTTATTAAATTAACTAAAAAAATGCTAGAGTATATTAATGTATACTTTGAGCTTGACTTAATCAAAGAGAGTGGTTCTTATCACACATAAAAGACCACTTATTATGCTTTAATATAAAAGAGTCTTACAATTAAACAACTAAAAACTTCTACCAGCAATGAAACTAGACTGATGCATATGCTAGAGTGAATTGAGATTTGACAGAAAATGAATAGGAGTGATAGAACTATGTTCTATATCGAGCATTAGCATCCATGTGCACCGTTGGAGGCCACTGGGATATAACTAGATCTATTTGCGGTGTTCTTCCTCAACTTATCTCCTGGGGGGGAGAAACAAGTCTTTTGGCACTTTTATGGAGTCTCTGACAGTCCTTCTGCAGTCTGGGTGTGTAGCTTTTCCAATTCTTGGTTGTGGTGTTTCAGGATCCGGATCTAAAGCTTTAGTTCTGTCCCTATTGACTATCACCGAGTTGATCTCAGATGAGAAATATGATTCCTTTGAATGGATCGACATTCCTGATTTGGCGTTGTTTAAAAAATTCAAAATATGCAATAAATGAGGATAAGCCACTTCTAAAATTTGGCGTTTGGGAGATTTGGAGTGCAGAGTATAAATTTATCTCAAGTATAAATTTATCTCAAAGGACCGAAATCCCATATTCATTAACCAATACTTATTGATAATTAACCTAGGATTATCTTAACCTTAAACATTTATGGACTTCATGACTTCGGCTCTTTGGGGTTTGGAGTCTTTTGAATGCAGAGTTTGAGAATCTCCAAAAGTGAAAATGTTGCGGAGTGACGTGGCAGTTCGAGGCTCTGGTACTTTGGTGCTCCAACACTTTGGGGCTCGAGAACTTCGGAGGTTCGAAGAACTTTGTTAGCTTTGAATTGAAATCCCCCGAAGTGGTGATCTCCTGGATATGATGTGGCGATATGATGTCACAATGGCTGACATGTCACAAAATGAGAGTGACATGTGTCACCTAAAAATGAGCAGATGATGTACCCAAAGGTTCCTGAAATGAGTGCCATGTGTCCTAACATATGAATGTGATGCATCTCAACAGATGAATGCCACACATCTCAGCGAATGAATTCCATGCATCGTCAATAGATGAATGTCATGTATCTTCTTCTCTTCGGAGTTCAGAGCTCTAGGGAACTATGTTTTCTCTGGATGCAAATCTCCCGTAGTGCTAATATTGTGAAGTCATTAACCAAGTTTATTGGTAATTAACATATGATTAATATATCTTATCATTAATCATTTCGGGACTTTGGGACTCTGGCTCTTTGGGGTTTGAGAGATTTTGAATGTTGAGTATACATATCTCATGGAGTAAAAATGTTGTGGAGTGACGTGGCCACATGATATCATAGTCAGGGATGCGTCAATAAAAGAAGAGTGACACGTGTCACATGGAAAAGAGAAGATGGCGTAACCAAAGTACCATAAATGAGTGCCACGTGTCATCTAAAATCAGCCAATAGGTGGCATATGACGTCAACTGAAAAATGCTCCGGCACTTCAGGGCTCTGTGCTTGTTCTGGATCAAAACGTATCGGAGTGATAATCTAATGGATTGATGTGGTAGTGAGGACCCACTTCGGAAATCTGGGGCACCGACACTTTGGAGCTTCAGCACTTAAGGTATTCTTGAATACAAAGTATGAATATCTCACAGATAACTAACCTCCCAGAGTGGCGTGGCAGTTCGGGGCTCCAGCGCTTCGGGACTCTTGTACTTTAGGGATTCATGCTTGTTCTGGATCAAAACCTCCCTGTTGTGTTGGTTTGGCCACATGAGTGAGAAAAAACACAACACTTACTTTCCTAGTTAAGTCAACTAAACAAGACATAGGTTTGTGAGTGGATTAGATAACCAAATACACATGAAACATTGAAATAAAAACAAAACGAAAAAGAAATAAATGTTAGAGAATCTTTCAACAACTAGAACCATGAAAAACAAAAAATGACAATCATGTAGCTACCAATGGATCAATATATTGATAGGCTAACACCATAGAGAAAGGCAGGGACTTATGAATCTCGTCTTCCTCTTTGGGGGGCATCTTGAGTTCCCTAATAAAGAGATCTTCTCTTCATGCAATGGCAAGTGACAATGGTGAGGAAATACAATGTCAATCCTCTTAAGAGGTGAGTGGATGGCCCTTGCTATAGTGCTTGAATGATTCAAAGAGAAAAGAGGATTCTCCAAAAATAATTCTTGCGACATAGAAATAACTTGAAGTTCTTATTTTTCTAGCACACCCATGGCACATATTTATAGTGTCCATTCATGGAAATATACAACTGGTTCATAGTATGAACAAGGGGCCTTTTAGGGCACTTCCTAGCACTTGACCAACCTCCAAGCTAGATTTCACTCAGATATGAGTGTCAAATCATGTTGGGGGTCGGACTAGAAGGGGTTGAGAGGATGAAAAGAATCATAAATATGTTGTTCATGAGTTTTATAACCCTAATTTTCGCTAGACATGCATATCTAGCATCAGGCCATCTCACTTGCCACTTTTTCCAAACCACCATTGAACAAATCTTCTAAAAACTATAATTTTGAAGATGTATGCACCCTGCACCACTGTTGCCCACATGTATATGCTAGCTGACCCATTATAGCCCATGTATACTGACAAAAGCACAAAAAATAGAAAGTTGCAGACGGAATATAGATTTTCGAGTAATTGCCTAAACCATTTGACCACCCATAACCGGTCACTCAACCGGATAACTACCCTCTTTTAGCCTATAAAAGAAGAGGTAGGGGTACCATTTGAAAAGACAAAAACAAGAGCAAAGAAAATCTACCCTTTTTTGTATTCCCCTTGCCCCAATCTTTTGCAACCATTTTGTGAGAGATGAAGAAGAGAAGCATATGTGGAAGTGGTTGGTGCATAGTTGAAGAGGATCCCAAGACCAGATTCGAGGAGCAGTAGCCAATATAACCATTGTAAGTGACTTTTGTGAGGTTAATAAAAAGAATTACTTTTCCCATCCCACCATACGAGGTGTTAAATATTTAGTTTTGATTGATATTTTATTAGAACATCTATGTTGAAGGAAAATCTCCCTATGGATAGGTAGATCTCCTCTTGAGAGCTAGACTCTTAACTCTTAAGACAAAAGATGCTTATTGTGGACACTGACTTCCTTTTAGATCTAGATAAACTAATGTGTGAGGAGGAAGGAGAAAAGAAGTACCTTTTACCGGTGTTTTTCCTTGCATGGTCTGAGTTGAGCTCCAATATTTTTCTCCTCAATAATCCCTGTAGACAAACAAAAGTACAACCACTTCCTACTCTACTGAGATTAGCGTAAAACAAATCTATCTACTTAGAGACAAGTTCATGTGAGATTAGGCACAAACTAGAAAGAAACAGGCCAAGCATATTATATTGATGAGAACAACAATGAAGGAAACTTACAACCGTAGATGTGAGTGTAGCAGCTTCATCAAGTCCTCCTTGTCTAACCCTTACTCAAAAGACCCATGATCAGAATGACAATAACTTCACTAATTATTCTCCTCCACTTCACTATGTGTTTCCTATGAGATCATAGGTTTCATGCCTCCAATCATCCCCCTTTTCACCATGAGAGGGCCTTCTTATATAGGTTTAGAAAGGCCCAATCACTTGAGATATATTTGGGGTAAGTTGAGGATTTTCCTCCTTTAGTTAGGGATCTTCCCTAAGATCATGGCTTGACCAAGGATTCAAACCCAACTACCTTCAGAGATTGAAGAGATCTTTTCCTTATCCTTCTCAACAAACCATTTTTTTCCCAGAATAGGTAGCCCTCCCCCAAAAGGGGCATCAGAGCGCTATAATGCTCCCTAACAATGCATAGGGGGGCACCAACACTCCCAAAAGTAGAAACGCTCCTCAAAAAGGGAAGACAGAACATTATAACACTCCTTAAGAGTGTATAGGGGAGTGCCAACACTCCCAATAGTGGTATAGGGGAGCGTTCTCCTCTGAAACTAAATTTTTATTGGTTCTTTCAAATGGAAAGAGGTTCATAACCCTGTTAACCCATTTCTCTTCTTCCAAATCAAATGTTTGAGGTGTTTCAAGTGTCCTCCCAATGTCGTTATAATCATGACATAGGAATTATGGAAGTATGCTTTTTCTGACATTTGCGACACTTGTGACCAAAATGCGACACTTGTGACACTTGTAATGATGACACTTGTGACACTATAGAAGTGAGTAATTTTGATGTGTAACAAATTGCCCCATAAAGTATGAAGTTATAAGATGAGAACTGATAACTGAAATGCTTTGTAGACTTTCAAGCAAGGGTATAGACATAGAGAACCTGACAGAATCTGCACACAAACATCCAACAAATATTATGACATGTTTCAAACCCAAGGCAGGCATACCTATGCTTGGGTGATAAAGACGTGCAAGGTATGGCCACCATAAAATACACTGTGGATCCATAATTGTATTGATAAAAGGTATAGCCACCAAGGATACAGTGTGGATCTATNTATGACCTAAACTGATCATAGCCATGAAGAATACATAGTGGATCTACAAGATGACAAGACATAGCCACGACCAATACAAAGTGGATCTATGTGACCATATATGTGTCATTGTTCAAGAGAAACTCCTTCACAACCTAGGAAAAGTACATATCAGAGTGATCACTCAACCCAGGGTCTTCTTACCGATCTCGATGTAGTACGAATCTAACCATGTGAATAGATGTACTGATGTCGAACATGGTAGAAACCACTTGATTACCGGTCAATGATGTAAACCGTTAACAAGCACAAGGGAGATCACCATTAATGTCAATGATTCCCAAGGTAATCTAGTACATTCCAACAAATGTGAATGGATGAGATGAAGTCGAACATCCATGGAATCATCTGATTAGAGTTCAGTGATGTAAACTCACTATCTTCCTCACATTCGATAGTGAGTNTCACCATTAATGTCAATGATTCCCAAGGTAATCTAGTACATTCCAACAAATGTGAATGGATGAGATGAAGTCGAACATCCATGGAATCATCTGATTAGAGTTCAGTGATGTAAACTCACTATCGAATGTGAGGAAGCCTTCCATTGAGGCATGCAGGTCCCAAAGTACTAACTGGTTTCTAAGTCTAGTTCCTAGATAATGTGTTGAAGTCGACAGGAATAGGCTTGTCGAAGGAGGGCTTTAATGTATCCCCCATCAACGCCATGAAACTGACATCGAGATGTAATCAAAAGAACATGGACTGACACAGGTATTGAGGCAAGATATTTGTGATGGTTGATTCTCGAGGTAGATACTTCCCTTGAACACCGAGGCACAACAACAAAAACATGACATGGACCAAAACACGATAGTCAATGGATACTGTGACTTACGTCGAGTGACCCAAAGGAGTAAGAAAAACTTAGAGGATTGGTTTAGTGCAGAGGTTCAACGGATTAATATGTGCACAAAGACAAAGTTTCATGTTCAAGGGCGACTCTAAGAGTTACTTGTAATGTTCTCAAAAACTGCTTGGCTTGCTTCTTTCAATTTTTTCCCCCATCTAGATAGAGGAGTACCTCTTTTTAATTTAACGAGCTTGAGGAGGGTAACACATGCTCGATATAACTCACCTTCGGTAAGTTCCTCTTCCATTGTTTAACGAACTAGAAGAAGTAAGGGTTCAATCCCATATGGGCCCTTCAATGTATGATGGTTTAACAAGTCCAGAGAAGGTAAACTCAAAGGTTTTTCATGATTATAGAGTTTGGAAAAACACTTAAAAGAGAACTCTCTCAGTTCCTTTTTTGTAAAGTAGTCTGATGAGACCGAAAAAAAGATAAACTATCGCTCAATAGACATTTTCTTCAAATAATTTAACGAGCGTGAAGAGAACAAGGTCGCTTGGCAATCTTTTCATGTTTAGAGAGTCTGAAAAGAACTTAAAGGTGACTCCAATGTTGTCCTTTTTCATAATGTTAGTCTCGCGAGACCGAAAAAGAGATAAATTATCACTTGAAAGATGCCCTTTCAAACCTTTTAATGAGTGGGAAAGGAAGCAAGATCACTCGACAATATTTTCATGTTTAGAGAGTCTGAAAAGAGATTAAAGGAGACTCCATGGGGTTCCCTTTTCGTGTATCCATACAGGTCCGAAAAAGAGATAAAATTTTACCTGGAAGCATTCTCATGTATTTACGAGCATGAGAAAGAACAAAGACTAAGCTCAGTATGCCCCCAGCTTGAGAGCTAGTGGATTAACTCTAGAAAGATCATCAAAGGCTGGAGACATGCCCTCCAAGCTTCAATTCATTCACCGGCTCTGAGATCATCACCAATTTCTCTAGTAGATGAGAAAAAGGAGAAGGGTGGATGAAAAGAAGGTTCAAGAGAGGTTACTATTTCATTTTTTAATGAGCTTGACACAGAAAAAGAACTATTCTTAGGGCCTCTGTTTCATTTTTTAACGAGCTTTCTATAGAGAAGAGAAACTATGCGCGTGACCTATGTTTCATTTTTTAACGAGCTTGCCACAGAGAAGAGGAAAACTATGCTCATGGTTTCTTCTTGATCATAGCTTCCGAGAGGATAACGCCCTGGAAGGATACCATGTCAAGGGACGAAACTCGGTCATGGCTTCCAAGAGATATTTGTTGGATGGAAGATAATCACTTGGGAATGAACACATGTCAAGGGTCACGATAGGAGCAAGGAGATCAAGCTCCAATAAGCTGACTGAAGAAATCACCATGTCCACTACCGGATCCAAATCATCAGATCTCGACAACATGGGAGATGATGAAAAATCAACATCAGGAGGGGAGATAGGCTGTATATCTACCCGAATTTCTTCATGAGAGGGAAGAAAAGAGGATCGGCGACGATTACTATCCCAAGGTAGCTTGTCAATGCAAAGCATTTTCGAAATAGATTCATCAGAAGGAAAAGTTGGGGAAATGTAGTCGATCGTAGACGACAAGGAACTCAACCGTGATTGCATCGAGGAAACGTCAGGTGCAAATAGATGTTGGTCATCCGATAAGGGAAAAGTGGATTGGATAGAAATGTATGATTTTTTGGCTGGACTAAGTGGTATGGTGTCACCTAGTGCATCGAATTCCAATGGACGAGGTACAATCTATGGGTTAGATGATTCCAAAGATTTATAAATCACGGTCGAAATCATATCAACAGTGGCAATATGATGTGTAGTCGGTGGAAGTGGTGTAGGGAAGGTACCCATAAGGCTAGAATCTTTCAGTAAGCCAACACCAATGCTTTCATACGTGATCTTGTGGTCTTCTAAAAAAGGAATATTGTTGGTAGTAGGAACGCAAGCATCGGTTGTGCAAAAATCCAACTGATCAATAGTGACAATTTTTCCCTAATGAAGAAATTGGACACATCAAAAAGCTGACGAGGCAACGACAGTCATAGCATAAAACCAACTTCTTCCAAGTAACAATTTGTAATCGAGGGGAGCATCGACCACCTCGACATCAACAGTAACAGTTTTTCCACCCAATTGGATGGGCAGGGACTGTAAAAGCCCATGGGGATGAAAACCTCGCCCATCGAAGGTGTGTAACATCATTGGGGATTTGTTAAGTGTAGGTTATTTTAAACCTTTCCAACACACCAAAGACATGACACAAGTCGAGGCTCCCTCATCCAGAATAGCTCGGTGGATTTGTTGATTGTGAACAACAACATCAACTTGGAAAGAAAGTTGGTGGGAGAGTCGAGATGCATACTTGTCTAGGTTAAACATGATATGGTTGGATGACTCAGGATCAACAGTGCCAAGAGCGGCCAAGAGCATTCTATGTTGACTGGGGAAGTGTTGTAGAACTTCTAATGCATACATAGCACACAGTGCTTGAGCCAAATCTTCAACAATGTTGTAATTCTGGGTGGCATGTGAACTAGGATTAAAGGTAGCTTTATGTATAGTGCTCTTAGGAGGGCGTAAGATAGAGTCGAAAGTGGGTTTCTCAATCTGAAGTGGTCCAGAAGGAGGATTAACCGATGGAAGACTAATGGAGGATGATGATGGGTCAGGTAAATTACTAGTACCGTTAGTGTCTTTTCCTTTGTCAGGGTTACCTGGTCTGTCGTATGTCTTAGAGCGAGTGGTCAAATTGATCCCATTAAACATATAAATATGTGCACTCGACGAAGCCTCAAAATGAGGATCGCTAGAACTGCCCCCAGGAGAGGGGGTTTGAGCAACCATGGATTGTTGTTGTGGAAAAGGTTGAGTAAGCACAGCGGGTAGTGACTTTCCTTGGAAAATTTTGGCCACTTCATTGCGAAGAGGATAGTCTTGAGTGTAGTGATCGTCACCAAAAATGACACACGGGAATTTCAGTTTCCGTTGTGTTTGATTTTCGGTAGCAGGTGTTTGATTTTTTGGTTGTTCATTGTTATTTTTTGATTTATTCTTTGTATTCTTCTTACCTCCGGATTGTTGTGAAGGGGCATATTGAACTACATTCATCTCAGAGATCTGATTTTTGGGGGAGGTACAGTAGAGTGTGGTCGATTGGAAAAAAGATTGAGTTTTGACGGAACTGATAACACCATCTGCATGAGATGAGGATGATGGTTTAAATGGATCGGTATTGGCTCGAGAAGCATTCGAAAGTAAATCATACAAAGTACCAGATTGGGAATAAACCAAATCTAAATACTGAGCCCGAGCGATGTCTTGTTCCTCTGTGACTGCACCACCCATAGTGACATCGCGAGCGATCGGGGGTAACAGTTATTTAGTAAACCATTCCGCCAATAGTATGTGAGGAATGACTTCCTTGATCATCCTTCGTCGTCACCTCCACTCATGAATATGGTCAGAGATATGCACGGAGTTAGTTTGACAAAGGGAGTTCAAGAGTTCAGTACCCGTCTCGTAGCGAATAGGCAGTTGAAAGTGCGTGAGGAAAGACATGGTAAGGGAATTGAAATCATGAAAAGAAGCATGTGGTAGTTCAATATACCACTTTGTTGCCGAACCGGTAAGTGTTCGCTGGAAAAGACGCAAACATACAGAATCATCCATGAGGGAATTTGAAGAACACCACAAATGGAAAGTCATCACATGGTCGTTCGGATATTCACCAGGGTTTCTATCAAATTTTCGAATATCAGAAGGAAGTTTAGATGGAATGACTGGCCAAACCGGTGAATGAAAAATAGGATCATTAGTTAACCGAGACAAGTCTGGGAGATCCAGAGTCGCAAGGAAAGGTAGATGTCGGTTAATTTGCGGATGATACTGGTGTGGCATAGGAACACCAGTAGGACCATAAACTGGGTTAGGTGGATAGTTGTAACTAGTAGGTCCTCCTACATACGGTTGTTGCATGCCAGGATAAACATGATTCAATGATGGATGAGAAACATTGGCATAACCCGGTGGGTTCTAAGCATTATAGGTCGGGTGATTTATTTTCCTGTGAGGAGGATAAACATTTTTCCCTTGAGAATGGTAAGGAGTAGATCCCGAAGGCGGATAAGACCCATGAGGGGGATAAGATTGTGGTCCCAGAGAACTCCAGGTGGTGTTCGAGATGCCGCCCGGATAAGATTGTCCGTAAGATGTTCCAGGAGGAACATGATTGGATACTCCTCCTAGTGGATTATTATACGCGTGCCCCCCAATGCGGGGTTGAGTAAAAGTGTCTCCTGAAGATCCTCCCCAGGATTGTGAAGGGTTTCTAGCAAATGAGGGTTTCCCCCCTGCCAGTGGTGGATTTATGACCGGGGTATGACTGGAAAATGGAGGTTTCCCTCCAGGAGGAACATGAAAAGGGGGATGTCTCCCAGGAGGGGTAGGCCCACCATGGAAAGGTAGTCCTCCGAAAGGGAAAGGTTCACTGGATGGTGGTTTCCCTCTAGCCGGTTGTGTTGGGCTAGCAGGGGTCTGCATTCTTGGGTGAGCAGATGTCCCAGTAGGATCATGTGGAACATGTGGAGTTGTAGAGTAAAATATTGTAGAAACGGGGGTAGAGATTGAAGTGATTTGGAGATGAGTAGAGGTGATGAGTCCAGCATTAAGATGGACTTGTGCTGGTGTAACAGTAGGGTTAATAACCTGATCAACTAGGTGATTCATGATTTGACTGGATGGTCATGTTTCACTAGGAGGGTCATGAGGATGAAAAGGTTGTCGAAAGGATTCAAAATGTTCATGGAGATTGCATCCCGATGAAGTCCTCCATACAGAATGAGAAGGTGTGGGATTGGTATTTACTGCAGTGCTAGGAAGAACAGGAGTCCTATATTCATCACCAAAGATTGGTTCTATGGATCCCATATATGTTTTGGTAAAAATCCTCTCCAGTAATCGTGGGACTTCTTCGTCTATGACGTTCCCAAGGGAGTCTAAATGAACTAAAAGTGGTTCAAGAGGGGTTACCAACACAAATGTAGTGGGATTTTCAACTGTAACCAAAGCATCTTCTGGGTTATCTAACGGAGGAGCAATAACACTTCCAGCGTCGGATTGATTTTCTACCTCTCTACGATAGTTGTCTTCTGGAGGGTTAGGAGGTAAGGGTTGATAGCCTTCCAGAGGTAGCCCTTTCATCCTACGTGATTGGCAAAGACCTTTATCGTCTACATGCTCAATTGTGGAGAATAACAGAACACACTAAAAATCTAGGGCCAACTAACAAAAAAGAAACAACATACGCTAATAAAATCTAGGAATAAACCAAGCAGAGAAAAAATTCTTTCGATGATCGTACTAGTTGGTGATGAAATCCAACGTCACGTGATCAAGTCGAGAAGGGGCTAGGATATGGTGGAACAGTTACAATGGTGACCTTCTTAACGGACTTTCACCTTGGTGCAAGCTTCCACGCAGTAATTGTGGATTTACCCTCCAGGGAGCCCAAGTAAGTTTGACCAATGTCTATTCCAGGTACAGTGAGACTTCCCTTCATCGTCACCTTATGTAAGTACCTAAATATTATGGAAACTAAAGACACCAATTTGCAGTGAGTCCCTAGGTAGGTACAGTCAATAGTCTGATCCGAAACATATGGGTAGGATAACAAGTCCGAAATCAACCCGAGAGGCTCCCACACATAATCGCGGGTATACCATCAAGTGACCCCCAATATATGATCTGACCACTACAAACAGTTGAACCACGAAGGGATAATCTCCATAATTAGCCTGAATGCGACCTCATGTGTAACCCCTGTGTGAGAGGGGGATCCCAGAAAACCAATACGATAATTGGATTTGACTCTCGCTAGCTCAGGATGATAATGTTTGTTTTGAAAACTATGGAGAGTTGTACTCACAGCCTAATCCAAAGTGATAACCCTAGTCTACTGTTGGTGGAAGATCCTAAAAACAAAAGTGTTCTAGATAATTTTTAATTAGTGTTCGTTTTACAGTTGTTCTTTACTCAAAGGGTGTATGAAAATGAAATTGATGGAATGATGACTCAAATTGCCAAAAAATGCATGAAAGATGATAAGAAATCGTTTCTTTTCAATGAATGCCTAATTAAGGGAAAGAGAAAGAGTCGTTTTCACTATCAAACACTAATATGAAATATCCTCAATCAATCAGTTCTCAATCGAATTCAATGCAATGCTAAAACATTTCAGAAATGCCTTCTAATATGCAAACCAATCACTAATATATATCGTTGTTGTTTGTATTTGAAATGACGATTAATTCAATGCAAAAACTTCTCCTGCTAACTACTCTTTCAGATCAAGGAGATTCGGACAAGCATAAGCAGATTTCACACAAACGACACACACCCTTTTGCTATGATTGAAACAAGAAGCAAACAGAAAACAAAATATAACAAAGAAAAATCAAACAATTCACACAAAAGAGAGATGTTTGAAGACGTTGACCTCAAAGAACCAAATAAGATGATTCACAGATTTTTGATGCCCTTCACCAGAGTTCTCGCTCAGTCGGATAAGAGAGAAGAAAGCAGTGGATTGATTCCAAGTTCTCAACAGCAGAAAAACTCAAAATAAGGAAGAAGGCCACAAAATATGAACAACAAAGTGCTTATTTCGTGGAAGGAAGGATGTCAAAGTTCAATAGGAAGAAGCATTGAATCACAAAGAAGCTCAGTAAGTGAAAAAACAGAGACTGAATCTTAGAAAAGACAATTTTGGAAAGTATTTTTGCAAAGGAGAGGCTGGCGCTCTAGTGTAAGGGACACCAGAGCATTATAAAGCTCTGTCTAAGACCTTTAGGGAGTGTTGGCGCTGGGCTAACATAGGCACAGGGGCGCCAGGCTTCAAAAACTTAGAAAAATGTCCAAAAACCCAAAATTTCAGTCAAACTTTGGCAATCAAGATGAATGTGATGGACTAAGGATTCAATCAGCAAATGCAATCAGACATATGGGGTGAACAAGGTTCAAAAATAACAAGGGGTAAGACAAGGTCTATGAGGAAAACCAAAACTAAAAAGTTTTGATTCGTCCCCAGTGGAGTCACCAATTTCTGTTGAAGGAAAATCTCCCTGCGGACAGGTAGATCTCCTCTTGAGAGATAGACACTTAACTCTTAATACAGAAGATGCTTATCATGGACACTGAATTCCTTTTAGATCTAGATAAACTAATGTGTGAGCAGGAAGGAGAAATGAAGTACCTTTTACTGGTGTTTTTCCTTTCATGGTCTGAGTTGAGCTCCAAT
This sequence comes from Picea sitchensis, assembly GCA_010110895.2. Classification (NCBI taxonomy): domain Eukaryota; kingdom Viridiplantae; phylum Streptophyta; class Pinopsida; order Pinales; family Pinaceae; genus Picea; species Picea sitchensis. The sequence continues at coordinate 109,398 of SNQJ01S0031646.1, forward strand.
CTTTCGCTCCTCGATAAGCCCTATAGACAAACAAAAGTACAACCACTTCCTACTCTACTGATATTAGCTTAAAACAGATCTATCTACTTAAAGACAAGTTCATGTGAGATTAAGCACAAACTAGAAAGAAACAGGCCAAGCATATTATATTTATGAGAACAACAATGAAGGAAACTTACAATTGTAGATGCGAGTGCAACAGCTTCATCAAGTCCTCCTTGTCTAACCCTTACTCAAAAGACCCATGATCAGAATGACAATAACTTCACTGATTATTCTCCTCCACTTCACTGTGTGTTTCCTATGAGATCATAGGTTTCATGCCTCCAATCATCCCCCTTTTCACCATGAGAAGGCCTGCTTATATAGGTTTAGAGAGACCCAACCACTTGAGATATCTTTGGGGTAAGTTGAGGATTTTCCTCCTTTAGTTAGGGATCTTCCCTAATATCATGGCTTGACCAAGGATTCGAATCCAACTACCTTAAGAGATTGAAGAGATATTTTCCTTATCCTTCTCAACAAACCAATTTTTGCCCAGAATAGGTAGCTCTCCCCCAAAAGGGGCATCAGAGCGCTATAACGCTCCCTAAAAATGCATAGGGGGGTGCCAGCACTCCCAATAGTAGAAATTCTCCTCAAAAAGGGCAGACAGGGCATTATAACGCTCCCTAAGAGTGTATAAGGGAGCGTCAGCACTCCCAACAGTGGTATAGGGGAGCGTTCTCCTCTGAAACTCAATTTTTATTGGTTCTTTCAAATGGCAAGAGGTTCATAACCCTATTAACCTATTCCTCTTCCTCCAAATCAAATGTTTGAGGTGTTTCACGTGTCCTCCCGATGTCATTATAAGCATGACATAGGAATTATGGCAGTATGCTTTTTTTGACATTTGCGACACTTGTGACCAAAATGCGACACTTCTAATGATGACACTTGAGACACTATCAAAGTGAGTAATTTTGATGTGTAACAATATAACCCACTAATTTATATATAAGATGCATATTCATAGTTATTTGTTTGTATGTTTTTGAATGCAGGTTGGATTTGGAAGGAGACTTGCAGTCGAGGAGAAATCAAACGCAAAAGGATTGACACCAAATGCTGAGTTCAAGGTTGCGTTACCGGATCCGTTTATCCTTGTGTTTTATGCATGAATGTGGGGTCTATGCCGGGATAATAGTAAAAAGTAGAAGACTTTAGACGATTATTTTTGCACGCATTACAAAACCCTTAGTGCTAGTCTGTAACGGGGTTTTCCCACCCACATTGGAATTGGCGACCATACTGGGGAAAGATCTCTAGGGTTTTTTGGGGATACTTTTTGGGTGTTTTTAAATTGGTTTGATTACCCTTTTCTGAGTTTTTGTAAGAGTCTAAGTTTGTAGGGATTCTGGTCTTCCATACCAATACTCCCTGCTTTTATTGCTTCACTTCTTTTTTCTTTTTCAGCAAGTTACAAAGGTATACGTGGCCTGTACAGGGCATGCACACATATATACACGCCCTACCTTTAAACAACCCACGTACATACAACAGCTACTGAAGTGTCAGTAGCGTGCCTGAGTTCAGAAAATCTTTAAAAAAAAAGAAAAAAAATGGAGAGGCAGTCATCCTCTTCACTGTCTCAGGGGTTTTCTTGATCTAGTCCTGGTCTCTTTTGTTGCAGTCTGTAGCCTAAGTATAACCTCATATTAGCTTTTCTTTATCAAAAATTTCCTTGCATTTTCTTTATCAAAGTAAGTTTTTGTGTCTTTAAGGGATTCTAGTTTTCAATACCAGTACTCCTTGCCTGATTTGATGGATTGTTAGTTTTCATTATTGAGAAGTTACAGAGGTTTATGTGGCCTACAGTGAGCCTACAGACGTACATACGCACCCTACCTTTGGACATCCCACGTACATATGCTATCTATTGAAGTGTCGGTAGCGTGCCTGTGTTGAGATTTTTTTTTCTTTTATATAAGGGGCAGTCATCCTCTTCCCTATCAGAAGTTGTACTTCCCAGGGGTTTTCTTGATCCATTCCTTGTCTCTATTATAACAGTATGTAGCTCAGGTTTGACTTCATTTTATCTTTTCTTTTTTCAAAGATTTCTTGTGTTTTCTTTATAGGGTTTGAGACAAGTCTAGGAGTCTTTTCCAATTATCCATTTTGGGTTTGGTTAGTGACTCCCTGAGATCCGCAGGTGGGCCAGAAGTGATTTCTTGGTTTTGTCTTATATTTATTTTTCCCCTTTTGCTTCAGAAAAGAAGAAAAGAATACATTTTAAAATTTCTTGTTTTGGAAGAATAATAAAAAAAAATATAGATTTCACTTTTTCTGTTTGGTTAAGTAGTTGGTTGTTTGCATTAATAATCAGGAAAAAGAATTCTTTCATAAGTTATTGGCTGATTGACTTAGGATAATAAGTAGCTCATAGTCGAGCGAAATCTTGTTTTTATTTTTATGTTAAAAGATATTAAGAAAAAAAAAAAGTAGTTTGAAAAGTTGGTTAAAGAGTTTAAATGTGCAAATCTAAATTTGTCAAGAACAAGTAATTTTGTGTACAACTTTCTGTTTGTTTTCTTCTTCATCTTCCAAATACATCACTAGTTTCATTTCCACTTCCTTTGACTTAAGAAAAGCCACAAAAAATTAATGTTTAATTAAAATCAACTAGACTTTATGTTTGTAGGGTCCATCAACTAGTCTAGGCTAGAGCCTTGATTTAGGATTGGAGAGGAAACTCTTCAAGGCTACAAAAAAAAACATAAGAGTTTGTGATAGGGAGTGCTAAAATTTTCAGTATTGTGAAAGTTATCCGGGACCCCCCTCTAACACAGGGGCTAAACACGAGGTCGCGTGCGGAAAGGTAGCAGAGATAACCCCTCCAAAGCCGAACCAAGTGTAGTGGGGAACACATATAGAGGGCTTATCTTGGGATTCCGTTGATCGCATTTGCCATGAAGCTTCATGGGCCTAAAATCCATTAGAGATCCTCATTTGTCTTCCAAAACACTTGCTTTCGATACCCTTGATAGGTTTCGGGCTTGATACCTTGCTCATTACGGTCCACCTGACTATTGATTGTACCCACCTGGTGACTGTTCGCGCATTGGAAACCTAGTTGCCTTTATTTTAGAGAGTTACACATGTGACTGCGGGGGTATACTGAGGTACCTAGGGTAGACATCAGGCCACTCTTTGCAGAGTACACCCAGAGGTTTCTTTCATATTCAAGTTGCACTTGCACAGGTAAGTTATTCTAGTGTTGGTTGGTGTAACTGTTCTTCCAAATAGCTAGTGATATTCTTGTCTTATCTTATAGGGTATTTTTCTAGTGTGTGTTGGTTCTTGAATGTTAATAGAAATCCATAATGTTTCATTGATATTCTCACATAGTGGAGGATCATGAGCTCTGTCATTCATGAAGGCTTCTTGGCTTACCACCGGTTAATCTGGATCCACCCCCGCCACCGCTAAGGCGAAGACTAGACTATCAAGGGTCTTTTGAGGTGACCAGGTCACAGGAAACTGTGCCCAAACCATCTCCAAGAGAAGAACATTTGATTCCATAGGAACCAACATTTCATACCTTGGAGTGGAAGATCTTGGTCCATTTGAACCTTCGATCACTGATCTATCGGCGTCTGTCATCGTAAATTTTTATCCTTATGAGCACCAGATAGTGTCACAAGCAGCAATGGAAACAAATGATGTGACTTATTCATGGAATTCTCATATTCCCTCTACGTCTATCACTACAGGGGGTGTTCCACCTCCTAACCAACCATCGTTGTTCTGGACCACCATGGTCTCGACCACCTCTACCTCGGGCAATGGTACGATTCTGTCTATTGCAATGATCACTACTCCTTTCACCCAGAGTGTGACAGGCCCTCTGTTCTCATATGGGATGCTTGGATTTGATACGAACTTTGTCCTTTCCTACTCCACTCTATAGACTTTAGGTTTGGGGGCAGGGAGCTCTAACGCTCCTCTACAAGGATCCATGGGGGGCACTTTAGCTTCTTATAACGCTTTCCCTTATAGAGGGGGTCATATACCTCCTTCGTCCCCTTTGCTTGGCGATGCTCACTAGCATCCCACTGGGCCAAACGTAAACTTTAGCTCATTTGGAGCAGGTATTCAAGGACTTCCTTCTTATAACATGTCGGTAGGTTCAATGTCATTCTCTTTGTTCAACGCATTTGGTAACAACGCTTTCTCGTCAGTTTCCATATTGGTTGGGGGCAACCCCGGTTATGGACAACAAAATCCTATGCAGGGTATTATTCCTGCACAAGGGGGAAACCCAGGAATTCCTTCCTTACAAGGACCTTGGAATCCATGGCAGGGATTAGTTCCCTCGTTAGGGATGCTGGCCAGGGGCAACCCCTTCCATAGCCAATGGAACCCCGAGCAAGGTTCGGGACATATGCCTGTTGGATCGGCAGGGGGTAACCCTTCCCAAAATCCTTAGAATGCAATGCAAGCCTAAGCTTCTACGTCCTATTACAGGACTCATTCAATGATGTCTCAACAAGCACAAAATCCGTACACTAGTCATGGCCATGGTTTTTACCATAGCCCTAGCCAGCAACCTAGATTTTCCTGGAAACCTGGTGCGATTCAAACCCCAGGTTCCTTTTTCCATGGTTATAATCAACAACCCAAACTACCGTTTCTGGAAACTTTTCATTTACCAGACTTGACAAGGTTATTGAATGACCCTATTTGTCACGATCTGTGTTGGCCTCCTATGCTGACCAAGTTTCCTTTGGATATTCCAAAGTTTGAAGCTAATCCTAATGAAGATCCAGGTGATCATGTGACTACCTTCCATCTTTGGTACTCATCCAATTCGTTGAAAGACGACTCCATCCAGTTGCATTTGTTTCAACGCACTCTCACAGGGAGTGCTATGAAATGGTACATTAAGATCGACCGCTAGAGATACTCTTCCTTTGGTGAATTGGAAATGGCTTTCTTAAACCATTTCCAATTACCTGTGAGATACGACATCGACACTGAATTGTTGGCTAACTTCGAGCAGACAAAAGTGGACCATATCTTCGATCACATCCGAGAATGGAGATGCCAGAAGAGTTTGATAAAAGTGTCAGTCCCACCAGCTTTCCTTCTTGAGTGGTTCCTTAAGTCTTTGGTACCCTAGTTATCCAAAGATGTCGCAACATCAGGAGTGTTTTCTGAAGAATATGCAATAATGAGAGCTCAACAGCTAGAGCTGATTTACTCTCAGTCTAGTTTACTTTAAAAAAAAAATCGAGATGCACCATGACCAATACTTGACAAGACCAAACGGAGAGTTGGACCACATGTTGATGGTATTGTTGGTTCAGCACAAACGAATCCCACTGATCAGCTATAAAAACAATTACAACAATTGTCGATACAGCAGAAAACAACCAGCCAAACCACTAGTCCAACTGCCCCCCCTACCCAAACGTTAGATGTACATAGTGTGAAATTGACAAACCTGAAGGCCACCCAACAACCTAATGGAAAGAAGAAATAGTGAAATAAGGGTAAGGGGAATAAGAAACCTACCAATAATGCTGGTGGGGGCAACACAGAAAAGAAGAAGTCAAAGTATCTGTGTAACCTATGCATGGAACACCACTCGAATCACTAGCTCCCTCAGCTTGCAAAGGCCAAAAATTTATTAGCACAGTAGAAACCTATTGTGTTAACAAACCCATTTCAACATGGGAAAAATTTAACTCAAGCCTCCCGGAGCACGGATGGGGGCAGTCAAGGACCCCCTCCATCTTCGAGTAATCCTTCATCCACGAATGTGTATATGATGAAAGGTGATGCCTATATATCGACTAGAGCACATGATTACGGAATTCCAAACACCTCTAAGAAGAGTAAAGAAGTTGAAAACCCACCTCATCCTCTCCAGATTGAGAAGACGTTGGGAGAAACAATGACACACATCCCAAAAGGTGTATTCAAAAAAGATTCTCACAATCCAAATGCAAGGGCCACCCATAACTACTCTGTGGTGGAATATTTGTCTCAAACCCCTTATGCGATGTCTTCTTTGGAGGTCCTCCAGAGCTTCCCTTCCCAGAGAAAGGCTCTGTTATTCGGCTTAGGATCTGCTAAGACTTGTAATTCGGGTACGATCATGCTTGATACAACCGACATAAAACCTCATCTCCCTTACAACGTGGTGTTTCAGATAGTAGTGGATTACACCACGAAAATGTTTACCTAGAACATTTTCTGCACAGTGGTTGATGAGGGCGCCTCGACATGTGTGATATCGTTGGCATGTTGGCAGGCCATTGGCCAACCTGTTTTGTCTCCATCACCGACTCTTCTTACCTCTTTCGATGGTCATTCGTTCCAACCACATGGAATCATCCCCTTTTTTCCTGTGCAGTTAGGGGGGAATACCATGTGTGTCGAGGCTGAAGTGGTCGATGCATCTCTCGACTACAATCTCTTATTAGGAAGGAGTTGGACCTATTCTATGCAAGCAGTGGTTGCTATAGTTTTCTGAGTCTTCTTGTTTCCACATGAGGGTCGAATCGTGACCATTGATCAGTTGTCTTTCTCCCATCCTGACCCTTCATCGAGGGCATCCACAGTCCAGATGATTGATAACCCTCAACCCAACATCATCAACATAGGGGTTGGTTTGTGCCCACCTTTGATGGGTACTTTCGATTACCCACCTCCTTCCGACGATATGAAGTCCGTATCACACCAGCCAAAGGTTGAGATTTTCAAGTCTCGTCATTTCGTACGACCTACTTCAATGATCTGTGGACTCTTCCTTCCCCATCGTCCATGATGGAAGGGACAGGGAACCATGGTATGGCCATGCCCTTGTCCGTGGTACAATGTGCGTACTCTATAGTCCAACAAGCTTCCATTGACCTAGATTTGACTCCCGCACAAGATTTAGATCTGATTCTTGAGCCTACTTGGGCTCAAGGTTCCCTTGCCGATACTGATTCTTTAGAATTACTCTTTCCCTTAGACGAAACAATTATTGAAGCAATGACTAGTCCAGACAGACCCTGGGATGATCTCCACCATAGATCTTACTTCCTCCCAGAGTTAAGAAGAATTGAAGCAAGTGAATTCACTTTGACTATGACTAGAGATAGGTCTTGTCCTATCAATCCCTTGGCTACACATGTTGTTTACACTGAGGGTATTATGGAAACCATTGTTGAAATGATACCTATTGATATCTCCAGAACCCCCGACGTCATGGAGAATATTCTCGTTGGAGCTGACTGTTCCCCCGAGGAGATTCGAATATACATGGATTTATTTAAAGAATTCTGCGATGTTTTTTCCTGTTCTTACGAGGAAATGCAAGGCATTGATCCAATAATTGTCAAACACAAAATCATGACTTATCCTGACACTAAGTCGGTCAAACAGAATCTTCGTCTAGTCAATCCTAAGAAAGCAACAATTATTAAGGTTGAAGTAGAGAAAATTCTCAAAGCAGGTTTTATCTACCCCATCCATTTGACTCAATGCGTGTCAAATCCTATTCTGGTTGACAAAAAATAGGGTACGATTCACATACGTATGGACTTCCATGATTTGAACAAAGCCTGGCCAAAGGATGACTTCCCTATGCCATTTATTGACCAGATAGTCGATGAATGCACAGGTTGCGAGGCCTTTTCTTTCATGGATGGTTTTTCAGGATACAATCAGATACAGATCAAACTCGAAGACCAACACAAAACCACTTTCATTTGTCCGTGGGATACATTCGCTTATTGGAATATATCTTTTGGTATAAAAAATGTTGGAGCTACCTTTCAGTGGGCCATGTCCTTTGCTTTCCACAATCTCAAACATATAGTTGAGGCCTACCTTGATGATTTAGCATCACGATCTCGTAAGGGAGCTAATCATCCCACACACCTCCGACTTATCTTTGAGTGATGTCGCTACTACCGGATTCACTTGAATCTAAACAAATGCAGTTTTTGCGTGACGTCGATTCGTCTGCTAGGTTTCAAATTTTCAACAACATGGATCATGGTCGATCCTCTCAAAGTTGAGGCAGTAGTTCAGTTGCCTCCACTTCGCAAAATCCTTCAGCTTCATAGTTTACAGGGAAAAGAAAACTTTTTACAGCGTCTCATTACAAAATATTCCGATATCACAAAGGGTTTTATGTGTTTATTGAAGAAGGATGTTCCTTTTCATTGGGACAAAGCCACTCAACAGTCTTTCGAAGCATTGAAACGTGCCCTCACGGCTTCCCCTCTACTTCAGCCACCCAATTATAATAAACATTTCTTATTATACTTGGCTACGACAAAGTCAACCATTCGTATGGTCTTGGTTCAGGAAGAATATTTTCTCTCAGAATGTGTGATTTATTGCTTGAGTCGAGGCCTGGTTGGACCAGAACTCAATTATTCCCATGTTGAAAAACTTGCATTGGCAGCAGTTCATGCTGTCCAACGGTTCCATCATTATATCTCGTTTCACAAGATCACCATCATTGCCATTGTGAATCTGTTTTAGTACGTGTTGACATGATGAGTAATTGGAGGAAAGATCAAAAGATGGATAGTAGTCCTCCAGGAATTTGACTTAGATTTTATTTCGGAAAAATCCAAAAATTCGTTGGTCTTTGCGGAACTCATCTCGGAACTTCTGGTCGAGTCAGGTGATGTTATGCCTGAAGAGTCTCCTATTAAAGGAGACATGTTTTTTATTGCATCTTTGGACCCCTGGTATAGAGATGTACTTGTCTATCCCTAGACTTTTAAGTGCCCCGCCTCTACTTCTCATGATGAGTGTCGTCATATACGCCATCAGGCCAAGAACTATCTCATACTCGAGGACACTTTGTATCGTCGAGCTGGAGATTTCATCCTTCTTCGATGTCTCACTCATGAAGAAGAAGAAATCGTACTTAACAATTTCCACACTAGAGCATGTGGCGGTCATTTGTCTAGGTTGGCAATAGCCCAAAAAATCCTAAGAGTCAGCTACTTCTGGCCGACATTAATCAAAGATTGTGTTGAATTGGTCAAGAAGTGTCACCCGTGTCAGATCTTCTCACAGAATATGAGGGCACACCCCACTCCCATGTTTCCCATCATTACCATTGGTCCCTTCACCAAGTGGGGGATTGATTACACTACATGCAACCCCCCTTTAGCAAGGGGGCACCATTATATCATAGTAGCAGTAGACTACTTCACAAAGTGGGTCGAAGATATGCCAACGTTCAAAGATGATGGCGAGACTACAACTCTCTTTTTATTCAACCAGATAATAGCAAGGTTCGACGTCTCGAGAGAGATTGTCAATGATTTTAGGGGCTAAATTTCGCTCATGGGCTAATTTTTCATGTTTTTCCAAAAACCAGATTCACTATTTTAAAAATGGTTCGGCCAAATTGTGTAGGATAAAATTATTTTACCTTAAAAATCGCAAAACAATTATAAAAACTATATAAAATCCTTAGAAATTTGAATATTTTTACAAAAATATTGCCAATCATTCATAGTTGGCATATGAAGGATTAGTAAGATTTGCCAAGGTTTCTACATTTTGAAATAAATTTCCATCCTTAAAATCATCCATGATTGTCATTGACCATGGCAGTCACTTTCAGAATAAAATGATGACTAAGTTAACATCAAAGCTTGGGTTGAGGCAAGAACATTCATCACCCTACTCCCACAAGCGAATGGTCAGGTGGAAGCTGTGAATAAATCTCTTAATACTATTCTCCAGTGAACGATCAATTCGGCCAAGTCAAATTGGCATTTGATGTTATACTCGGCATTATGGGCCTACCAAATGTCTGTTAAGACTACAATTGGTTTATCACCTTTTCAACTCGTTTATGGGATGAAAGCAGTCTTTCCCATAGAGTGTCTGATCCCATCTCTAAAGTTGGTAGTACAGTTATTTCCAGAAACTTCACTGCTTGAAGAACATTAATTATACCTCAAGCAGCTCAATGACAGTGATGTGATGTGACCTTGGTTAACGAGGCTCNGATTTTCTCTGAAGGTGACCTTGTCCTAGTCTATGACCAAAATAAGGACCCAGATAGCACTGGGAGAGAGGCCTCATGCCCTCGTATCATCTCTCTAGGAATGAGATTGGGGACTCTCTCTCGAAGAAAGAGAAAAGTATAGTCCCAAACCCAAAGTTTATGTGTCTCTGCATACGACACTCTGTCAACTGCCTTTTCATGCAATCTAGTAAAGTGGTACTCTAGTAAAAAAATTGTGCATTTAAGAACTGAACCGAAAAATTCATGTGCACCCGGGAAGCCTGATGTAAAGTTGTGGATCCAGTGATCCGCCCAATGAGAAAAACTATCACTTTCAGTGATAGGTTTGAAATCTTGTTTATCGGCACCTGAGTGCCCAATTTGTGTGTGCCAGCCTCGCAATGGAGTTCAATCAACTTCGCTATATTGTGAGGCCCAGAGGGAAAAGTGATAAAGTTGACTGGTTCCCCTCTCCTTGAGAGGCCAGTCAGAAAATAGATATCTTCAGTCGTTGGAGTCAACGACTGTCCCTCAAGCATGAATTCCTCTACATCAAGATGCCAGTAACCTACCAAGGCGTTCAACAGCCTAGGTTGTGCCTGCATGAATGGACACTCGAAGAATTTCAACAAACCACATTGAGCCAATGTGGCAATAGCATCAGGGTCCTCTCCGACCAAAAAATCAATGTCCTCATGCTCCCTCTCTCTCCAATGAACATACATCCTGCAATTGACAAGTTCATGGGGGATTAACTCTAGCTTTTTTAAAATTATTTCCACATGTTGGAGGGTATATGTGGGCTGTAATATACACAACCGTGTATTCCCACGTGCAGTTGTTTCTCTGCATGTGGGCATAAGATGTCTATCATAGGAAAACCCACATATACGTAGGGCCTACCTTTTTAAAGTTTAGCGTCCCCCCAAAAAACAAAAATAAATGCACAAACGAAGAATTGAAATGCAAGAGGGGATAATATGTACTTACTTGGTCCAAGAAGAAGTTTGTTTCATCCACTGAAGCTCCCAGAATCAACACTTTTGACAAAGGGGTGTTTTTGGCTTCTTAGTCAATTTCACAATTAACAATGGTGATAATGAGCTGCCAACTTCTATTTATAGACTTTTTAGCCCCTTTTTGTCATTTTTGGACCCCTTTGTCATTTTTTTAGCCTAAAAATAATTTAATATGGTTCAAGAGTTTCTTATGGAATTTTATGATAGGGTTGCTTTGGGTATTGGTAAACCTTTTGGAGATTTGGGTCATTTTAAAGGTCCTTTGGTAAAAAGTCATTTTTCCAACTTGTTGCATCTAAGATAGGATTCCACCTCCACTTTTTGTATCTCGTTGTCTTTGTTGCTTTGCCATAGGATCGACCCCACCGAGTTGCGACAAAGAACCATCATTGTTGCTTTAGAAGTGTCGTAATTTAGTGGTAGAGCCTCCCCCTTCATGGATGCCCTAGGTAGATCCTGGTTGCATTTTTGGCGTCCATGCCGTCGTTAATGACTATAGGCTCAGGAGTCTTTATTAGTCTTATCCTAATTATGAGTTTGAGCCTCATCTACATGATTCACCATCACTCTTGACCTCACCCTCGGGAGTCCCAAAACACAATGGGTCTTCTTTTAAGCCTTTTTCAGACCCTCTAAACATGAAAATATTGTCGAGCGATCTTGTTTCCCTTCATGATTGCTAAACTGAAATTTGAAGGCATGCCTATCCAGCGGTAGTTTACCCCTTTTTGGTCCAGATGGTCAAAAGTACGAGCAAAGGTATACTCTAGGAACCTCATTTCTCTAGAAGAGTATTCTCAAGTATAATTTTAACCCTTTTTTGGGCCCGAGGGACTAAATTTACGAAAAAGGAACCCCCACGGAGTCCATAGTTAATCTCTTTCTAGACTCCCTAAAATTGAAAAGATGTCTGAGTGACCTTGTTCCTACACACTCATTAAACTGGTCCAGAAGAACATACATTACGAAGTACATAGTTAAGCTTTTTTCAGACTCCTTAAATATGAAAAAATCATCGAGTGATCTTGTCTTTGTCACACTCGTTAAAATGGTTTTGAATAGACATATTTTCAGTGCTAGTTTACCCCTTTTTCAAACCAACTAGACTACCTTCGAAAAAGGTACCCTAGTGGATTCTCCTTTTACGTTTTTTAGGACTCTCTAAAAACGAAAAAAGTATTGAGCTTACCTTCTCTGGGCTCATTAAAATTACATCAAAGGACATTATCATTATGTCTTCTTAATCAAATTTTCATTCCTGCATCTTTGGCCTAATGCCAACTCCATGTTGCTCTCAACTGAACCATTTGAAGCATGCCTTACAACGCAGGCCTTGTAGCACTTTTCCTTTGCGTCTTGACACCTTGACCCCTGGAGGAATTTTCCTGAGTGTCCTTTTCTTGTATATGTCTCCTTTCTCTAAGCATCAGTGTGTTCCTTGCGCTTGGAACTGGTATATCTGCAACACTCATTCCTCCTTTGTAACATAGTATTCTTTTATTCTTTTTCAATATTTTCAAAATTATTGAAAAGGACAAAAAAATCAAATATACCCCAAAAAGAGGAAGGGAAAAGTATTTTCTTTTTGGAAGCACAATGAGTCACCCTTGGACAAAGTACATCCTTTCTTTTGTTCGTCAAGCTCTGGGATTTAATATGACCTTGGGAAGTTTTTCTAGATACATAGAGTTGTGTCCTCCTCCATTTGGTTATTCTTCCAAACATATGGAGAGTTTGTGTTGACTCCTGCATCGTGAACTTATGTCAATACCATGCTTCCTGAGTCTCATCATTTGTCGTGATATTGTCCAAGGGAAGTTTTTACCAATCTTGAGTCAGCCCTTCTGTAGTTTGTCTCTTTCCCTCATGCCCAACCATCCCGAATTCCCAATCAAGTATTTTTTTGAAATCAATGAAGTCCACAGCCTGATCATCAAGATCCTCTAGTATGTTCCCGACGAGCCGTCGAAGACCTTTGGGTAGTGAAGTTATGAACTCATATTACACTCCTACCCAAGTTATGAAGATTTTGAATTTGTTGCTCGAGCTATGAAGGCCTCATCTCTAGCCATCAGGTATCATTAGCTTCTTGAAGATGGATACTATACATGTATATCTTTTTGGTTTCGAGATGTAGCTCCGCTATGTATTGCTTGCGGCTACACTTTATATAGTTATATGACATGGATCTGTAGTGTATTTGATTGGCATCCATGATTTTATTTCATTCCGAGCATGGGTATGACCGCCTCGGTGAGACAATTGTTATTTTTCATATGGCACCTCCTGAACTCTGGTCTCTAGGCTCACTCGCTTTGTACGTTGGTAAATATTGGTAATGTATTTCAGCCATCAGATGCTCTTCTAACCTCACGCCTTAGGGGGTATCTGTTATAACCCTAATTTGCAACAGACATGCATACCTGGCATTAGGACATCTCACTTGCCACTTTTTCCAAGCCACCATTGAACAACTCTTCTAAAAACCATCCTTTTGAAGATGTGTGCGCCCTAGACCACTGCTTCCCGCGTGTATACACTAGCTGACCCATTACAGCCCATGTATACTGACCAAAGAACAAAAAATAGAAAGTTGCAGATGGAATACAAATTTCCGGGTAATTGTCTAAACCGTTTGACCACCCATAGTCAGACACTCAACCAGATAACTACCCTCTTCTAGCCTATAAAAGAAGAGGTAGGGGTCCCATTTGAAGAGAGAAAAATAAGAGAAAAGAAACTCTACCCTTTTTTGTATTCCCCTTGCCCCAATCTTTTGCAACCATTTTGTGAGAGTTGAAGAAGAGAAGCATATGTGGAAGTGGTTAGTGCACAGTTGAAGAGGAGACCGGGACCATATTCGAGGAGCAGTAGTCGATCTCACCATTGTAAGTGACTTTTGTGAGGTTAATAAAAAGAATCACTTTTCCCATCCCGCCATACTAGGTGTTCAATATTCAGTTTTGATTGATATTTTATTAGAACATCTAACCCACTAATTTATATATAAGATGCATGTTCGTAGTTCTTTGTTTTTCTGTTTTTTAATTTAGGTTGGCTTTGGGAGGAGACTTACAGCCGAGGAGAAATCGAATGCAAAAGGATCGACACCAAACACAGAGTTCAAGGTAGAGTTACCAGATCCTTTTATCCTTGTGTTTTATGCATGAATGTTGGGTCTATGTTGGGATAATAGTAAAAAGTAGGAGACTTTAGACAATTATTTCTGTATGCATTACAAAACCCTTAGTGATAGTCCGTAGGGGTGTTTTCCCACCCACATCAATGAGAAGTGCACGACTTTTTTCATAGAGAGTCGTGCATCTTGTGCATTCTACACACAGTGCGTGCTTAGGGTTGTGTTCACCCATGCATTCTACGCACAGTGCGTGTGCTTCCTTTGGTGAATTTGCACTCTTTAATTTTTGAACGAAGTGTATAGTTTTTATGCCTTTTTGATGGATTTTGAAGTTGTAGGTGTACTAATTGTTGTTGGCATTGATGTCTTTCTTGAACCATTATGTGCAATGTTGCAAATGAATTTTCAATGATAACACTCTCGGAGTGATCATCTCCTGGAGTGAAACTTCATATGATTTTTGTTAAACCTTGCACGATTTTGAAACCCTGAATGAACAAGAGTCATTGATCTTACTTGACTGTTGGATCTCCACCGTCGAAAATTTAACCTGTTTGTTTGCTTACAATTTGAGCCCAAAATGGATTATTGCGTCTTTATTTTTTGGATTCTTCCTGTGCACACAAAGGACTTGGTTGCCCGTTGCATGCTCAATTAGTGATAAACATGATGAAAAGTATTTTCAAACTTAAAACAGAACATGTAATCATCTTTCAAGAAAGAAAAATATGGTGCAAAATAAGTAAATACGGGTAGGGACCATTGAAGCTAAGTGATTAAATCATGGAGAATCATCTTAGCAAACAGAAAACAAAAATCAGACTCGATGGATGTATAGGGTAAAGGAGGGAATGGGAAAGGGTTCAAACCTATGTTAAAAAATTGGCTCCAACTGGGGATAGCACTTCCCTGTGAGGTGCTAAGAACAGTAGATCAAGTGCCTTACCTCTCAAAACCTCTCTCCCACTTGTTGTAACTTACCTTTGTTTCTATCTTTCAACCATGTATATCTGCTTCTACTGACCTTTTCACTATCTTCATCCTATGATTCATTTTCATATACATTGATAACCAAATCCTTTAAAACAGGGTTCAACTGGATCTTTGCATTTGAACTCACTTATTAATGAGTTTGGTGCAAGGTTTTCTTGTTATGGCTTGTACAACATGTTTTTCTTCATCCTTCTCTAATGACTTTCCCATATTCTTCAAACCTCCTGGTTTTCTAGAACCAACCGAGTCTTTCATTAGTGAAAGCATGGTCCTCGTGACTTTTCCTTTGATGATTTGGATTGACATCAAGTTTTTTTTTAACGTGAAGCTCTCAGATTGGACCCTAGATGTGATATTAGCACGTGATTGTCGAGGTTGTCGAGGTTGGTTTGGATCCACACCTCTCCAACTTCTGCAATAAACCACCAATTGCCACGTACTTCACAAGCTATACTATGATTTCAATTGTGGAACCACTCTAGGATATTAACGTTCAAGTGCTTTTTATTTCCACAATGAAGCGTGAGTCATTGATTAGCTTTGCAATTTGCGATCTAGGTGACCCTACTACTTTAGTGCCCCTGCTAAAGTTTTATCCATCTTCCAATTTTAAAATTCTTCTAACCATATTTAGAGATGGCGTTGATTTTTCCTTTCCTTGAAAAGAAAACCAAAACAACAACACTAACACACCCCAATGCCTTTGTTGGGCTATGGAGTTTTTATTCACACACAAACTAACTAATCAAATGCAAACGAAAGAGGAAAACAACTATGGTACAAGAGGGACCTTCCCTTAGTATTTCAAGAAAAAGAGTGTTTCAAGAAGCAGCCATTTACTGGGCCTCCAAAAATTTCAATATCATCTAGATTATGTAGAAAAAAGGTATAATTTTCTAGAACCTCAACCACCTTTAAAGGACAAAACCATAGGTTATCTGATCCGGATTATTTTCAGCACGAAATGAGATCGGAGATATAATAAATAAATGCACATAGATATCACATATATTCAATAATATAACAGAAATATATCAGAGATGCAACCATAAACACAAATATATAGTAATACAAAATTTCTATTAATGAAATAAATGTATAGAGACTGTAAAATACAGAGTGAAAGACTCGATAGAATGGTGGCAGCTTATCTCTGAGAAGAGATGTCACGGCTACTCGCATTCACAAGAAGATGATTACAATGACGCTCTGAAGGCATTTCTACAATAAGAAGGAATGCCAAAAGTCCTAGATATCCAAAAACCTAACCCTAGGAGATGAAGTGCCAAAATTCATGTGGGCCCCGTTTGGGTAAGTGAGTACATCAACTTCCCGGGGCCGTAACTTTTGCATACGATCTCTGTTTTAGACATGTGATAGCTCGTTGGAAAGGTATCGTCGAGGAGATTCATTATGAGGGCTCAATGATGCCTTTGGCTATCATTGAGAACCTTGATATAGAAAAACCTTCATTTGGTCCCTCAAAATGGCCCCGAAAGTTAAAACCTGCTAAAAATAGTAAATTGCCAAAATTGCCAGAAAACTATTTTGAGCCAATTAGAAAGGGTGGGTGGCCACCGATATCCACCTGGATCATTATCGAACTTACCATGCTTAGAATTTTCTTCTCTTTCATAATCCCTCCTCAAGACCAGGTCTCCTTCTTGAAATATCTCCTTCTTGGTTTTCTTGTCGAAAGCTAATTTGATCTTTCTCTGGTATGCCGGTTATCTAATTCAATGCTTCTCTCTTTTGTTCAACCTCTATAATTTGAAAGATTCTCCTATGGATTTCATTTGTCTCCTCCATTTCTTGATTTAGGAATTTTAGAACTGGAAGATCGAGTTGAGTAGGGAATACAAAATCTATCCCATAGACCAACTGAAATGGAGAGGTCCCTGAGGATCTCTTGGTGCTGATCCTATCATCCCACAAGGTATACTTAAGTTTAGAGTCCCATGATTTCTCATTTTCAGTCAACAATTTCTTGATGATTCTGATGAGATTCATGTTTGATGACTCCACCAACCCATTCCCTTTAGGATAATAGGGTGTGGAATGTGACAAGGTCATGTTATCGATGCTACAGAAGTCAGTCATGCCTTTGGACTTGAATGCCTGGGAATTTTCTGTTATAATATTTCTAGGGTATGTTAACACTTTGTAAATTCCCAGAGGTTGTAAATAGGTAGAAGAAATTTACAAGAGGTAACCTTAACCAACCACTTTGAAACTAGGATCTAGCCTTGCCAGTTTTAGAGAGGGATCTCTCTGTAAGATTTAGATTTGTTTGGATTTCCAGATCTTAGGCTAGTTAAAAAGAATAGTACCGAGTTGTTTGTATTTTTTAATAAAATGGTTGAATGTCACTTACGCTTCCAATGGGCTATGGGGTCTGTTTTATAAAAATGGAGATCAAAGGACAGTTTTTAGAAGATTCGTTTTACAGGGCAAGGTAGTGCAACTGCTGGTTTTTTTAGAAATAAAATGATGGATTGCTGAAAAGGTGAGATATCAGTTAAAACAAAAAAGAAATTAAGGATTTATTTGTTATAACATCAAAAGGAAAACATTTAAATCTGTAAAAGATTAGGAATAGAGTACGCGATGGTAAATTCTGCAACTTTAAATTCTTTTAAATATTAGATTAGAAAAACAAAATGATAAGTGAGAAAGAAAACTTTTTACGAAGACAGAGGAAACTTCATCAACAACTAACACGCAGGAATCCTATGAAACGTCTCTTTGTATTACTGGAATAATCTCTTGATAAAAATTACAGTGATTACAGCTTGCTCGGGCGTAAAGATCAACCCTTCGTACTTCAAAGTTTGAAGTATTTATAATAAAAATTACAAGCGACCCTGTCATTAATGATCAGAACGTGGAAGATGTTAATTTTAACTATCTAGATAACATGATACAAAAATATAGGAACTGATGATGATGCGTCGAATCTCTCATGTTGATTTTGTGGAAGACCATTGGTGAATAATTCATATGACTTTGACTGCGCTGGACACTGAACTTGGATGAGACCTTGATCTTTACTCAATCAATTTGCACAACTCATCCCATCTTTGTGTACTGAGGATGGTAACTTTCAATAGCTGGCGGTAGATTTCATCCATCTCGGTATACTTAGCAAAAGTCAGCTTGGTGAGGAAAATGTACTTGATTTCATGTTGTATGTTGAGGTCGGGCTGCAAAGTCTCCAAGAACGCTTTGCCTATGATGTTTCCCTGTATCCCTGAGAACTTGGAACTTTCTTTGGCCACAGTGGTAATCTTTTGCTTATAATCGGATAAAGTCATCAATTTATCATTTAGGACAAGTAAGCTAGGAAGGCCATTTTTCTGTAAGGCCTCAAGCTTGTTAAAAAAGATTTGAACTCCAATGTCCATGTTCTGAGCTTTCTCCTCCAACTGCAACATTAATCCTATTTTGGTCAACACTCTTTTGACTTTGAGGATAGTCTTTGTTCTGTCTTCAAATTTTAGGTTTTCAAGCTCTTCCTTAGTTTTTGAATTCAGAAAATTGATGATCTCGTTAGCTACCGAGGGAATTTCACCTAGCTCTCTTCTTATCCTGTCGATGACCTACCTACTCTTCAGCACCAGATCATGTTGCTCAAACATGATTTGCACCATGGGCCAAATTTCGTTTATGGAGTTGGAGATATATGTCCAGATATTTTCCTTAGCCTCTGCTAATGTCTTACCTGCTACTATTTGTTTCTAAAGCTGTTTTATTTCTTGCTTGAGCTTCTCTGATACTTGTCTCTCAATGTTGTATCTTGTTTGGAAGGAAGACTTGAGTTCCTGGAGACTTTCAACCTCCATTTTCAGCCTATTGATCTTTGTTCCTTGCAGAGTCATCTCCTCCATGGAATTTTCTAGCTCCACAGTTTTTTCCAGTGCTGTCAATGGAGTTGCCGATGGAATTTCTCTTGTAGTGGTTGTTGGCACAACTGTTGTACTGACTTCCACAAGGGGAAATGCACTCAATGGAATGACTTCCATCGGGGTTGATTGTTCCTTATATTTCAATAACCTTTCCAATTATGCCTCCATTTCCTTTATCTATGCGTTCTGCTGCATGATTAGCTTCAGCAATTCCTCTTTCTCATCTTCTGTCTCATCTATTTCTTTAGCTTGTGAATCCTCTGTTGGTGGAAATTTCAGTTTCTTTCTCAGCGATGCAATGTTAGCATTCTTTTTATTTAACATCTCCCCTACAACTTTTACATTCGAGGGATCATACCCAATCTTGAACACCAACTCCTCGAAGGATTTTATTTTGTTATCCTTTGCAAAAGAGGATATTGTTTCCAACTTCAATTGGGTCTGAACATTGTTTAGAGATACCTGTATTTTTGCTGTCATAGAGGAAGCATGTGCCAATGTGGAGAAAACCATTTCTCAAGTCTGTCTGTGCAAATCCATCTGGTCAGTTGGATGGACCTGTTTGGTGTCAAAAACAATAGTTTACCTTTTGTAGTCAGTGATCTCTTTGGGTTGAGGCACCTGTGCTTGCAGAAATGCCAGATGCATTCTTCCTTTCTTTGTGTCAAAAGTTGACAATAGTTTGTGTTTTGTTGTGGAGGTTTGCTTCCAAAACTGAGTGTAGGTGTTGTTGATCAACATCTGGTTCTTCTTTTTAATCATGTCATATTTTTTGAAAATGTTCAGAGGTATAGATCCTTGTGGAGTTTGGGTGGTCACAACTATATCCGTCTACTTCTTTAAAGAAGGAGTGGACACCACTTGATGTTTTCCCTCAATCACTTTGGCAGAGTAGGGCTCTTCCTCACCAGACATGTGAGTAGAATGAGTGGTTTTGGGTCTTTTGTTGTATACCTAAAAATCTTTTGTTGATACCTCAATGATTGGAGAGGCCTCATTTCTTGGCCTTTTTCCTTTGGTACCTGTGGAGTGGTAGTCTATGAAATAGGGACTGAAGGAGAGTCTTGTTGTTCAGTATCTACTAGAGTATTTGCCTCCCACTCTGTCTGGTTCACATACTTTTCAATTTCTAGTTTAAGGGTGTGAGCATAAGGTGAACTTTTGTTTTTAGATCTCATCTCTATAATGATCCCACTTGGATCATAACGCCAAATGAAACTGGTGCTGAATTTCATTTCCTTTAATAGTTTATCTGCCTCTTCCTCAGCAACTCGACTGTTGTAGATAAACGTACCTATTTTCCCTTTACCTCATCTGTTGTTTTTTCTTCAGAGACACAAAATGAATTTCATCCGAGTTTAGCATCTCACGAATATAATCCAGTCAAAATATTCGAATAGGCATATACTTGGGAAATTTGTATGGTGCTAGTTCACACCCATACACGCTGATCTCTGTGTGATTCTAATATAGGAACCAGTCCCCAGTCTTTGCGAGATCCGAAAGGTGCATAACTCTTTGGATCTCCTCATTTATCCTCAGTTCTAGTCTTCCACTGAGCATGCTTACCACTGGGTGATAAAAAAACTTGATGAATTGTTTGAAACTGAACTTAGTGGAGTTTCTTCTGAGCAGCGATGTCCATAAAGTTACTGCTTACAGTTTTTCATCCTTGTCCATTTTCTGCATGAGAAAAGAAAAATTTTCTGCTTGATAGAACATAAACATGTAGACCAGTATTGAAGAATACTAGAGCATGCCTTCTGTAGGGAAATTTGCCAGTTGCTCGTGTAGGTTTTCGGCCAAAAAACTGTTGTAATCAAACTAGGTGGAAACTTTCTCTTCAACAAAGAAAATGGACACGAAACCTAGGATAGGTTCATCCACCCATTCATCTGAGAAGTAACCGAGTAAACAACACATTGTTGAGATAATCTGATTTCCCTTTTCGGAAAATATGGAGGAATGATAAGGAGGATTCTTCTTAGGAAATTGGGCATCTTGTGGGAGGAAAAGCTCAAAGATTTTTGCTCTTTGGGGAAAAGACGGGTTCTGATACATTTCTGTCAAAATTTCAATGGTGAGGGGAGAACGGGGTTCGGCTCTGGGTACCTGTATCATTTGAACGATGGCCTCGGGTGTAATAAGGAAAAAGGTTTCTCTAGACGAATATTCTATGGCTCTTTGATCAGGGAGGTAGTGTGCTTGGCATTTGAGGGTGAATTCGGGAAAATGATGGACTTGGGGAAAAAGATACAGAGGGAAACTTGACTCCCAGAGCCCAATTTCATTGCTTTGATCGATGAAGGTGTCTTTAAACCATGACTGTAGCTCGACGAAGTTGAATTCGGACCTAGTTTCTGAGATGAAATAGTCTTTGTCTTCTAATGGGATCCGGTCGAGATTGACGGGAGGTGGGAGAAATGGATTTTCCTCCACATTTGAATTTTTACTTTTGGGCGCCATTGATTTCCACCAGCACCTACACACTAAACACATGTTAGTAGGAGAAAACTATGTCTGGATGAGATGTTGCAGAGGAGAAGGAAAATGAGTCTCTGATATGCAGGGAGTGTGAGTGTAATGCGAATGAACGAAATGGGGTTAGAATTTAGTGAACGGAATCCGTTGGGTGACAAAAGGATAGGTCAGGTGAACAACGGGTACTTTAGAGCATGAGGGGGAAAGGTGAAGGGAATCTGATGTGTGTACCCAATCGACGTGCCGAATGGTGATTGGGAAATAAACGAAAAATATATGACCCGTAACGGTTAGATGGAGGGGATATGCTGACGGAGTCATGAAATGGGACTTGCAAGGGGTGGTTTTGGGGTGTGACATCTCTAGATGACAGTGGTGAATTGGAAAAATGATAAGTGGTAAATGTTTGGAGTGGGGAGGTAAAATGCAATGAGATGATGCCATGTAGGGATGGGGCCCACTTGGACACCGCTTC
>SNQJ01S0031646.1:136570-147811 GCA_010110895.2 Picea sitchensis
GGAGAACTATTGTTCTCCCTTGCACCACCCTGCCACCCTGGTTTCTCTGGCTGCAACCAGATGGAAGCTACAACTCCCTATGTTCAAGAACCCACTTGAACCTATGAGGACAACAGTCCTCCCTAGCACCTCCCTTCCACCCTGAAATATAAATCTTTACTACTGAAACTTATTACAGTGATATAATGTTCAACAATGGCTTACCAGACTCATCATTGTTCTGCTGCATTTCGTTGCTCTATCTGCCTCATTGCCTTCCTACACACATGACTTGCGCTGTCTGTTCTTCTACTTTTTATGCTCTGTGCTCCATGTCCATTCACTGCACAGTTACTCTTCTGTTCAATTCAGCTGCTGCACTCTCCTCCTTCTTCACACATGAATCACCTTCAATAACAGCAACCACAGAAACTCCAATAGCAACAACAACCCCATCTCTTCTCTGTACCGTGTACTTATAGCTTATGTGCACCTTGTGCATGCAATGTGTGCAATACCTCTGCATACTCACACCACGCCGATATCCTCCACCTCTCGAGTGCTCTGCCTGATCATCATGGTAACTCTTCAACTTCTCTGGCGGTTTTCCCACACGTTCAGCATCAATGGGTGTGATGCTGAGATTCCTCAGCCTCTATGGCAGTTGAGACTCTTCGTCTTCTCTGTCACAGTTGAGCTCATCCTTTCTATTTCAGTTACAGGCTCCAACGCTCATCCATCTGTCAATCCCTCTAAGAATTGTCTTTCTTCACTGGGCGAAGCTTAGAGACTCTTCATCTCCTCTAGTGATCACACTGAAGTGTCTTCGAGTCCTCTGGCAGAAACCATCAGTGGTTTCTGGCAGTTTCACTGTGTCGTGCATCAGTAGCCCTCCGATCTCCTTCAGGTTTATCTGCGTCGTTGGATGAACTTTATTAGATCTTGCATTCATTTCGACATTTCTGTGGCCAAGCTTAGCACCTCTNTTAAACTCTTTGTAGAAACACTAGATGATGATCACAATAAAGTCTTCATCTCCTCTGGCGATCACACAGAGGTCTCCTCAAATTCTCTAGTAGACGCCATAAATGGTTTTTGGCAGTTTCACTGTGTCGTGCATCAGTAGCCCTTCGATCTCCTTCAGGTTTATCTGTGCCGTTGGATGAACTTTATTAGATCTTACATTCATTTCGACATTTCTGTGGCCAAGCTTAGCACCTCTAGCTTCTACCTCCATCTTCCATCGATGTGACCAATGGCTATGACCACGCGCTTATGCATAAAGCGCTTTTGTGATTTCTCATTTCGTGAGTTTCAACACTATGCTTTGTTGACCCCAAGTCAGCGAAATTTCAATCGCTTTCCACATGTCCTATGATTCGATGGTCCAGATCTAATCTTGATTCAACGGCTGCGATTGAATCGCGATTTCGCATATCACGATTTCGACACTCTGGTTGCATTGAGTTCTTGCCTCTCCAAGTCGCGATCCCTGAAACCCCGAAATGGCGTGGGATCAACAGTCTTGATCAACACTTGATCTGACGGTTCAGATCATTTCTCGATTTTTCATTTCGCGATTTCGACATGCTTGATGTTCAGTGTTTTTGTCACTTCAAAGTCCCGATCCACGAAACTCTGTAAAGAAGTCGGATCAATGGTCCAGATCACATCTTGATCCGACGGTTGCAATTACATCGTGATTTCGCATATCGTGATATCAAGATTCTTGATGTTAATACTCTTTGACATCTCCAACACTCAATCCTCAAAACCCTGAAATGGACTTGGATCAACGGTCCAGATTCAATCTTGATTCAATGGCTGCGATTAAATCGTGATTTCGCATATTATGATTTCGGCATTCTTGTTTCATTGTTTTCTTAATGATAGGTTCAACCCAAAAGTCTCAGCTTGCTATGCAGCTTCTTCCCAAAATACTTCTGGTGCCCGTCTATTACATTCTTCCTGTACTCATGCCATCTTCATTGTTGTACTTGCCATCAATGACAAGCATATGCTGCCTGTTAAACATTTTCCAACATTATATTGTACAAAGGAAAAGTTTATGTGCCTAATTTCCAAGAGATGAAAAATCCGGTGTTAAAAGAAATGCATAATGTTCCTTATATTGGGCACCCAGGCTACCAGAAAACTATTGCAGTAATCAAGAGTCATTATTTTTTTTCAGGTATGAAGAAAGAACTGGATGATTTTTTTTATAGGTATTTGGAATGTCAAAAGGTCAAGGATGATCATAGTCACCTATTTGGTTTGTTATATCCATTACCCATTTCCACTCATTACCCATTCCTGAGTGGAAATGGGAATTTGTAACAATTGATTTCATCACTAGGCTGTCGAGAATATTCAAGTAGCATGATTCCATCATGGTAGTGGTGCATAAGCTCACTAAAGCTTCCCATTTTATTCTAGTGAAGATAACTCACAAGGAAACCAACATTGTTGATATTTATATGAGAGAAATTACTAGGCTGCATGGTTTGCCTAGGGCCATTGTTTTTGATAGAGATCCCAAATTTACATCAAATTTTTGGAAGGGGTTGTTCAAAGGATTTGGGACAAATATGAACTTTAGAAAAACATATCATATAGATTCGGATGGGAAAACAGAGAGGGACAATCAAGTGATTGAGGATATGATAAGGATGTATGTGATGGATAAACCATCAAAATTGAAAGACTACCTACTCTTGGTAGAGTTTTCTTATAATAATGAGTATCTTGTATCTTTGAAGATGATCCCATTTGAGGCACTATATGGAATAAAGTGAAATACACCAGTGAGTTGGGAATAGACAAAGCAATGGTTGGGATAGAATTTCTCAAGGAAATGGAAGAACAAATGGTGAAGATACAATAGAATTGAAAGTCTACCCAAGATAGGTAGAAAAACTATGTAGATAAAGGAAGAAACCATCGAGAGATTAAAGTGGGTGATCATGTGTTATTGAAAGTGAAGGGAAAGAGGAGTTCCTTAAAGTTTGGGAACTGATCAAAGCTGGCAGTATGTTATTGTGGGACATTTGAAATTATGGAAAATATTGGCCATGTTGCATACATACTTGCATTACATGCATCCATGCACATTCATAATGTATTCCATGGATATTTTCTTAAAAAACATGTACTTGATGTTAATCATGTCATCGATTGGAATGTGATTCAGGTGGAGCAAGAAGACAACTTTCAAGTGCAGTTGTTTTCAAAATTGGACCAGAAAATCAAGAAGCTATGGAATCGAGTTGTAGGGCTAGTAAAATTCCAATGGAACTCATACAATCCTAAGGATGAAACTTGGGAGCACAAATACTCTATACGAGCAGAGTACCTACATATTTTTGAAGGTTTTTGAAATTTTGATTGTGCATGTGTATATAATACACTAAGGATAATGCATAAGTAAGGGGGAGTGGAATGTACTACCCTTAGTCCGAACCCCAAGTGTAAATGTAAATGTACATATAGGCTAGTGAGCCTGGATATTTTGGGGCCGAAGAGCCTTTGTATATATGTTTTGAGGTCAAGGTGCATGTGAGGTTATTAGGATGGATAACATGGATGCTAAAAATCCATTGAGCCTATCTTTGTAAAATTTAATCACACTTAGATATTGATAAAAATATATCACCACTGCATACCAACCATACAAAAGAGTATGGGGGGGGATACAATCTACTAGAAAGGGAAAGGGGTGATAAGAGTCTAGGAAATGGGCTAAGCTAAGGGGGATTAAGCCCAGAGGAATATTATATTAATATTCATAAAAGTATAAAATCTAATTTATGGTTATAAACATATTTCATAAGTTCCTAATGAGAGCGAACGTACCACCAAAGTGGAGGGGAAAGTGGTCCCAAGGCAATTCCCAACATGGCAAGTGTCAAGTTGGGAAGATGCAAATATATTTGGGAGATTTAGTACATTTTTGGGAATTCATTCGGTCATTATTCCCATCATCCACTCTTTCCATCCATACCTGCAGGCTGCATTTGGGGGAATGTTTGGAGTTATTTATATCCAGTAAACCTGGGTAAATTGAGCTAAAGAGGTGGGTTGTCATGCCCATGTGATATTGAAGAAGTGGGTTGTCAGGCCCATGAGAATTCTCTACAGGTGAGAGAACTAATGGGAATTTTATTCCTTGCTGCTAGGATGAAGCTACAGAGCTCTAATATTTCCTTTTTGACCTCTTATTGAAGCCCTAGAAGGGAAGTGGGGTAGCCAAAGGACTCTTGAGAAGAGAATGGGAACACTTCCTCGGGTGGGATAGACGTGGAGAATGAGAGGTTGTATGATGTATGCTAGATTTGGAACCTTAGTCTAAGTTTTTTTTGGTTGTTGAAAGACCTTAACCTGGCTTAGGATTCCTTTGCCATGGTGGATTTTTATCCCTAGCTCGGGGGTGACTTGTTGTTGAGAGTTTATAAGAAACAAAGTCTATGTATGGGAGGAAAGTCTGAGGTCTACAAGAAGTTGGTGAATTTTAGAAAAGATAAGTGTATTCTACGTAGTTTATTTAAATTATCGTGTGTATAATTGATGCAATTCTATTTTGGTTTCTCTGTATAATTATTATTGAAATTTGTATGTTGTTAGGAATGCATTCTTGATCATATGAAAAGTGATCTCACTTAAGGAAATGGTATCAGAGTTAGAAATTTTTATGTGGCTTGGAGATGGGGATGCTACATTCCTATTCCTATAGGTGTAAAGTTATTTGCATATCGGTGTCCCAAGACACAGGAATAGGAAGAGGACATGTCCCATGCTCCATATGCTAGTGTGGGCGGTAGCTTGATGTATTTAATGGTCTATTCTAGACTATACATTGCACATGCAGTAGGAGTTTTGAGTCGGTATATGTCAAAACTAGGGAAGGAGCATTGGACAACAGTAAAGAGGGATTTCATGTATTTCCATGGAACTTATAGCTATGTATTTTTCTACCAAGGAAGACTAGGATTGGATAGAATGTTGGGCATAAATGGATTTGTTGATGCAGACTAAGCTGGAGATATGGATCGCATAGGATATAGAAGTGGGTATGTGTTTAACCTATTTGGAGTAGAAATCATTTAGAAGAGAAAAATATAGACCACAGTGGCACTTTAAACTATAGAAGTTGAATACATGGTAACCACACATGCAAGCAAGGAAGAAACATGGTTACAGAGATTATGTTCAGGTATTGGATTGGTACAACAAGCAGTAAGATTATAATGTGACACTCAAAGCGAAATATTCCTGGAAACGAACCCAGTGTTGATGGGTCTAGATTTTCCTATCAATTAGGTAAAGGAGAACGCCCGATGGAAAGTCCCAATTAGACCCACTCTCATTTGGTGTAGTGTTTCTGACTAGTATATGGGCCTGGTTTCCACTCAAAAGATTTTATAATTATGAATATGGGAAAAACATATTCTCAAATGAATTAAAAGCATAACTTAATACTAAATTAGAACTATCTAACACTATGCCAATCTAACTCTATCCTAACTTATCTAATCCTAATCAGGATAAAACTAATTGTATGAGTATAGTGAAAGATGATACCACTAGAGCTGGAAATAATTTATGTGTGCCAATGGTAAGTGATAATGAAAATGCTACATATACATTAACAATTCATTGTAGAATGCAATTCATAACATTATCTGTATAGTCATAAAGAAACATATGATAACATGAGCATCTAAAATAATGTGAAGAAACAATTCATACAACATAATTCCATTTTACTCAAGAAAAATATAAATGCATAAAGAAAAGTCTGATATACATCTACCAAAATCACAAATTCCCAAAATTCCTCTTGCTCTTTATTCACTTGGAAGTAATTGTACCATATCTCATTTACAAAGGAAAAAAATCCATTTCACTTTGCAACACTCTCTTTTATAAAACAAGAGAGATTGTTCACATTATTTAACTGTCATCATGTTAGATGTCAATTACAATATTTTGTTTCATATTTTGGATAAGGAATTTACAAATTTCATATGATTAAAACAAAGAAAATTTGCTACAAAATACAATGATCAATAAGTCTTCGAGAGTTGCATGTTGTCTTTGTATTCCTTCCATAGCTTGTAGTCCTTCAGAATCACATCTACTATGTTCAACTGCATCTTTTCCATATCTATTTCATTGTCAAAAACATTGTTTTTTACCTCCATCTTTAGACTCTGCTTTGTCTTTTGATTGAAGTCCTTAGCTAGTGTTATCAATGTGGTTGGATTCATGAGTTGTTCTTTCAGGACTTCTTTATTTACTTCAGTGATTTTTGCAATATCTTGTTGGATTCTATATCTTATGGTCTCTATATTCTCTATTCTTGAGTCAGTTGAAGGTGCCTCTTTCAATGTTTATCATTACATCCATCCCAAACTCTTCAAGAAATATATCAGAGGAATTCCATAGTATTTTGCATGATTTGTTGACTTCTTCCCGAGTGCTCTTAATATCATTCAGGAGGAGCTTCCAGGTATCAAAGAGGACCTAGTATTTGATATTTTGTCTGGATGTGTAGACTAACAATGTATTAGGAGGATTGTCATACATACATTGCCAATCTGCAATTATTTCAAAGGAATTTTGAGCCCTATGATATTTTCTCCTTATATCTTCTAAATGATCATTCAACCTGATTTGGTCTTCTCTGCTTTTCTAAATTTCATTCAATATACAAAAACATTATTTTTGTACAATCTTGAGTTCTTCATTTGCCTATCTAAATTCTCCTTTAATATTTTACAGGATGAGGGTTTCTTGTTGATTTTATTCTATGGTATTTTCAAGGAATTGGTTATCTTTCTCCAAGTTTAGGAATTTGTGCTCCATCTTTTCATTATATTTTCTTACTTCCAAGCATTCTTCCTACAATCTTGTCATTTCTTCTACATGTTTTGTCTTCAACTATTATATTTCTTGTGAGTGGGTGAGCTTAAGAGATTCCAATTCTTCCTAGTGTAACCTATGATTTAGATTATCTCTTTTATAAAACTTTGTATTTAACTTATCCTTTTGAGGTTGTATGACTTTATGCATTTCCTCTTTGTCCAATTGTTCTGCAATGTTAGCCTCTATCTTGAATTCTTCATCTAGGCTATCTCTTATTGTGTTTAGAGCTCCTTCCAACTCATCTACTCATGTGCTAATCTATCCCTAGATATATCCAATGCCTCGCCTAACTCATAAACTGACATTGCATTTGCATCTACAAATGCATTCAGGGATGAAGCAATCTCTATTGCATTTTCCTTAGGGTCTGGGCCTGCATTCCATTTAATATTTATTTCAAAATACTCTTGACTGAGGGAATATTATTCCCTTTTTCTCGTTTTTTATATTCTCTCAATTGCCCTGGTCTTATTGTTCTAATAATACTCACCCACATTGACTACAATATCGTCTAGTTATAGTACCTAAGATGTAAAGGTAAAGTTTTGTATGATGTCCATTAGAGGAGTACATTGTTGAAAAGGGATATTAACTATACTTTTACTGGGGCTAGTTGTAACTTTGTTTGACTCATCCTTCTTTTTATTCTTTTCTTGTTCTACTTCTTCCTCTTCATTCTCCCTTGGCTTGGATTCATATTCTTTTTTTTTTTCCTCCTCTTCTTTCTTTATCCTCTCCTCAACTTCATCATCTAGTCTGTGCTTCTCTGCTTCCTCCTTTTTCTTTCTTTCAAACTATGCATCCTATTTTGCATTGGCTTCCTTTTCAACATTTATATTCTTTTCTTTAGTATCTTTCTTAAGTGATTTATCCTTTTTCATTTTCTCATCCTGCTTGGTGTTATTATTCCCTTCTTCACTTGTATTTCTTTCTAGCTCTACTTTCGTCTTCGGTTGGAATCTCTTTTCTAATTCCATAGCTTTTTTTTTGTCCTCTTTCTATTATTATTCCTTTTCCTTCGCTTCCAACTTTTCCTTTTCCTTTTCTAGTAGCAATCTAAATTGTTCCTTTATTGCATTCCTTTATTCATCTTCTTCTTCTTGTAGATTTTCTCTAGTTGGATCATCATGAAGCCTCTATAGAACTTCTTCAAGAAATAAATATCCTTTGAAGAGGTCTTCAACAAAGTTTACTTCATGGATAACAGAGTGGGTTAGCTTGATTGAATTTATATGATCAAGTATTACATTGTGGGGATCATGTCCTTTTATTTTCCAAGTGCATAAGCATGTATTTTGTAGGTCTTCAACCTCCTTATTATCATTGGGTTTATTATAAAGAGTACATATTCCTATGTATAGTGGGAAATTGGGTCAATACTTCTTTCTTTTATCTGATATGTATATTGTGATCCCTTTCTCTATTGTCTGGTATGAAAATTCTCGAGCTAACAATTTATCGGGAACATATTTTTGTAAGAGGCGTGGTCACCAAATACTTCCATAAACCCTTATATAAGTGTAATACTTATTTAAATATCTGTCTCCAATTTTTTTTAGGGTTTCTATGTCCCCATGTGATATCATGTATGGAGAAACCACAAAAATTACCTTCTGCAAAGGGGCCAAGAAATAATCACATGTGTTGTAAAAGTGCTCCTTACAATTTATATCCCATATTTTTTATCAAAAAATGTGAATCAAGGGATGAATCGAAGTAAAACTCCATTCAAAAGAAGGGAAATGAATGGCATAGAAAATCACATCAATGAGGTAAGATGACATATAAAAGCCAGGTTTTTTCATACCTAGTGCTTCTTTATCTCTTGTGAATATGTTGAATGCATGGATATTCACCCAATTGATCACTTGTCCTATCTTCACCATGGTGTACACCATCAGAAACCATTCCATACGAAAATGTGTGCTTGTTTCATCACCATACAAACTGCAAATCATGGTGTTCAATAGTGTGTATGGTTCTTTTAGGTATTGAGTTGGGATGAACCTCTATCCTTTCTTGATGCATCTCAACTCATCATTGTACCAATCTTCCATTGATTCTTTGAAATATTTATTTTCTATCCTGAACTTCTCCAGAAATGACACATTCAATAACACTGTAGGACCTAGGGTTTGATATATGATTATGATGTCTTTAGGTTTCAAGGAATCAATTGGGAATTTATATTAATTTACTATGGTGTTTGTGTCCTTTTAAAGGTGTGTAAAATACCACCATGCAACGTTTATTTATGGGAACAACATAGGGAGATATACGATAGTATGGATGTCGCTCTTTATGATATTGTGGTATGGATCAATATCTTCATATTCCTATGGGAAGTCTTTGGTGTGGACGATGTGGTTGATTTAATCGTACCTCAGATAATTTTCTCTCCCATTGAAGAAACTGGTGTTTGTGATCATAACTAAGTCTAGATTGTTAACAAGGGAAGGTACAATAATCGAAAAATTATTCACCTTCCTAGTTTGTGCGTGAGACATTTTGTTTTCTCTAGGTTACCATCACACATAATATTAGAGTCAATCTAGCATACAATTGATCACCAATAGCATATAATTCAAATCATACAATGCACATACCACTTACTCTGTGATTTTGGAGGTATTTTGATTTTGTTTTCTACTACAGTGTGAGTACATGTACTTATTACAGATCTCTTGGAGGTGAATAATATACTAATTAGGGTTAAAAAAAAAATTATACTTTACCTTTCCCCCCAAACCCTCTGTAATTATTTTTTAACGAGATACAAATCATTTCGAGGTAGATGCGTACCTCACCATTAATTATTTTGAGGGAGTTTTATGTTCGTTATTGCAAGTATGTCATCAGAGGGATATGATCGGGTGTTGTTCTGAACAGTATTTCTGATAATGAAATAACCAAAATGGATCATCTAAAGGGTTATATAGAAGCATTTGAAGATATTAAGGTCTTTCAACAACAATACCTCTAAGAAAAATTGGTTCTACCTCGAGAATAGTTCAGAAGGAATAGAGGTAATGTATTTTCTCTTGTGTCTTAATATGTTTAACACTTTCCCTTTTAATTGTCAATTTTATCCATCAAAATGATTCATCGGATAGGAGGGAGTTGTGTCGAAGAGGTACTTCGAAAGATGTCCTCCAAAAATATCGTTGAAAGGGTCGATTGAAATAAAAGGTGTCAGAAGATGTAAATGAGATGCTTAACACTTGTTTTGATGGGGTAAGCTCTTGAACATGCTATCAGAGCAGGGTTGTAGGTAAGCTCTCGACCATACTATCAGAGCAGGGTTGTTGGTAAGGATTTGTCAAAGGATGGAAAGGTAAAATATCATTTCTATTTTCAATGATAAAGAGGTACACATAGAAAAGTGTGTGTTAATGGAAGGATGGTTATACAAGGTTAATAATCCATAACAAAGGGTGTATGGTTTATTAAATAGGATAAATAACCTAGTGAGCACCCACCATTATATTCTTTGGTATATTCATTTCATGAAGGGCCTTTAGGCTAATCATATTTTGACTTGTAACCATGAGGTTGTTATAGGTAATTTTGCCTCGCCCCATGAAATTTTCTTAGATGGCCCTTCCATTTCCCTATGCAGACTTGAAGTCCCCTTTTGTACTTCCTAAAGTCAAAAAATAATATTTTTCCACATATATGTGCCCCACCAGTTATACATCATGTGTATACGTAAATTGCACCACTACAACCCACGTACATTGGGTTTGGTTCTCAAAATTAAAAATTGTGTCGGGTTTCCATGTCACATCATGAGATCCATGATCCTTTACCTTCCATAAACTAGAAAAATTATGACTCGGCCCTTCAGTTCCATTTGAAGGCTATAAATTGAGCTATATCCAAGCCATGGAAAAGGAGAGAATTCAACTTTTGAGAGAAAACATACTCTGGAGAATTTTTCACTTCACATTGAGTCTGCATCCCTTTATCCTTGAAAGTTTGAACACATTGTTTATCCTCGAAGATCTTCCCTCTTTGATGGAGAACCTCATTGTCTCCCATATATGAGCTTTCCTCTGGTGGAGGATTGAAGTGGTGGAGGCTCAACTGGAAGGGACTTAGTTTCTCTGTTCTAAGACATGTCAACACAGAAGTTTGTCATTTGTATACTTCTATTGATTATCTTAATAGAAATACTCTTTTCCCATCCAATTGATATCTTGCAAATATTTGAATTATTATTCCATGGGCATATTTTTCATGTATGTTAATGGATTATGTTGTTTTATATGCTAACATTATATATTATCACCATATGCTTGTGTATCTTGGTTGTTGAGGACACATTGAAGGTATAAA
>SNQJ01S0031647.1:0-19281 GCA_010110895.2 Picea sitchensis
TCTCATCTCATATGCCGTGAAGATTCCATGCAGTTCGTCCATGCTTATTGAGTTTAGATCCGATCTTTCTTCTAGTGCTGAAATCTTAGGGTTGAATCTCATAGGAAGAGATCTTAGTACCTTTTGAACAATTACAGATTCTTTGTTTTCTTCTCCCAATCCTATGATTGCATTCACTATTTCATCGACTCGTAAGAAGTAGGCTGTGATATCTTCATCTTCCTTCATTTTTAGTTGTTCGAACTGACCTCTGTAAGTTTAAAGCTTTGTTGTTTTGACTTTTGAATCTCCTTCATAAATATTTCAAATCCTGTCCCTAATATCTTTAGCAGATTTACAATGTGCAACTTTGGTGAATACCATATCACTGAGACCATTCAAAAGTTCATTTATGGCTTTGGAATTATTCTCACCAAGTTTCACTGCTTTGTCACTTGTTGGTGGAACTGTTGGTGTTGTGTATCCATCTACAATTTATTTTCAAACTTGAAATCCCTGTGCCTGTATATATGCCTTCATCTTTATGCTCCAAAAAGGATACTTATGTCCATCAAACTATGGTATTCCATTTTTATACAAGTTGGTACTCTCCATAATCTACCTTTTAGTGGTTAAACTGATTTCTAAAGGAACCTTCTCTGATACCAATTGTTGGATTACTGAGATGGGGGGTGAATCAGTAATAATGTAATTATAATCCTTTTTCTTCAAATGTTATATCAATGTAGAATTATTATTCAATAATGAGCAGTAATAAATAAACAATCACACACATACACAGTACACCAACTTTTCAAATGTTATTTCAATGTAGAATTATTATCCAATAATGAGCGTATTAAATAAACAATCACACACATGCACAAAGAGCACCAGTTGTTTTTCACGTGGAAACCTAAATCGAGAAAACCACATAATGATTTTTCTTTATATGTCTGAATTACATTCATTGGAAGTACCAATCTCCTTTGTTTTACAAATGCAGCTAGAAGGAGGCTCCAAAAACCTAGTTTCTCGTGTTACAACAGGGAAGCCCAACTCCCCAATTATCTTGTTACAACTTAAGGAGGCTACAACCCCAATGTCCTCTGGCTACATTAAATCCCAAGGTGGCTACACCCACTGGCCTCTTGCCTCCCCATCCTGCCACTCAAGTAGAAGTGAGAATGATGGAACTAATCACACACTATCACTGCGGATATATTATAAACTCCTGCATTCAATAAGTCCGGGAACCATGCATCAACTGCATCTTCAACTCCAATCAACCCATTCAAAAATAAGTGCATCAACCATGCACCAACTCCAGAATCAACTCCTCAGACCATAAACAAGTGCATCAACCATGCACGAACTCAGAATCAACTCACATTTCAAACAAGTGCATCAAATCCATGCACCAACTCAACAAAAGCCTCACTAATTCTTATATCATCCAAATATGATTTGTAGCTCCAGAATAGACTGGTGTATATGATCACATGCCTACAAACCTTCCTTAACTTTAAAACAAAGACTAGCATTTTCATCAAACTTGTTTTTAGTCTCACATGCCTAGTTTTGGATTAGTCAACAACCCTAACTCTGAAGTAATCAATAACTTGAACTTGTACGTATAAAGATCCAAACTTATACACAATGTTCTTAGTGTGTTTTATACAATTCCTCCATGGCACCACTTGGAACCTTCATGTAGTGCCAGAGTTATAGCAAAATGCCATACCTTGTTGAATTCTCGCTATTCTAGAGAGCCACCTTGTAGAGAGCGCCCTCCAGAAAAATATTTGATGAAATGATCTAAAACTATTAGAAATACTACTACAGATCAAAAGTATTCTAACCAACACATTTGGTCTCACTAAATTTGGATTTGTTAGGAATAAATTATGATGTTTTTATTCAAACACCCGATTTTACCTGCTTCAGATCACTACAAACCCTATTTTCCACAGAGCAGTAACTCCCAAAATAAACGACCCACAAGCTTGTAGAAAACACCATCGTCAAAAGAATTTTTCCTTCCTTCTTGCATTCTCGGCCCTTCTTTCTTCACTTTCCTCATAATTTCTACTTAGATATCATTTGTAAACCCTTTATACCTATAGATATTCAATATGCCTGGCAGATTCAGAATGAGAGAGCCTTGGTTCTTATTTATACTCCAAGCAGCTCATTTGAAAACATATTCTAGGTCACTTGGGTCCCCACTTTCCTTATTTTAGGTTGGGTCCACTTCTTAATTTCTCCATTAAATTCATTATTGAAATAATTTATTTGTATTCACTTTGGATTATAATAATACCATCACTTCACTTTATTATTATTTACCTTTTAAAATCTCTTAAACCACTTGATTACTTTGACTTTGGGGTTTCTAGATGACATATGAGGGTCCTCCAACTTCAGAAGGCCACAACTCTCAAACCGCGAGGAGCTATGCGACGCTCTACATACCAATTTAAATGGCATGACATGTACTATCCATATAGAATAGTATTATCTTGAAATATATCATAACTCATACCATTACCCATCAACAAACTTGGGTCCACACCTAAAACCCAAGTCTCCAACTTCCTCATGGCCATAACTCTCTAATCATGAGGGATTATGTGACGTTTCACATACCACCGAAATGAAATGACAAGAACTATCCATAGGATATTTTCCCCGACAAATCTTACTTTCTTCATCTCATTATTCCATAATTAAGAATGGGTTCTAATCACAAAGCTGCCTTTCCCGTGAGGGATTTCACCATATAAACATTCACTTGGAGTTCATCCATATTTACTTCTTATCAAATTCATGAGACTAAAACAATAATGATCTACTATTTACATAAAATAATATTGGGCCCATTACCTAAAACTTTGTGCCATGTATTTCTTCAAGAGTTGACATCAATGACAACTCAACCTTTAATCAAAAAGAACATTGTTGGGATCCATTCGTAATGTCAGATTCCGATTCCCCAGATAGGAACATGAAACGAAAAGAAAACCATATATTGGAAAATAACGATACTGGACTACTCCATAAGAAAAAGACCCGGACATGTACTCACTACTATAGACATAGAGTAAAATGCTTTGAGACAATTGATTACGCCATGTGATGAAACGCTTCTTCTAAAAAATATCTGGATCGCTTTTTGTGATTGAACTGCATTAGGAGTTCTATCATTTTAATTCATGTTGTTATGGATAGAGGGTGCATCGTCTATGGAAATGACAACACCATAGATCAACCAATTTGTGGATAAATACATATGCAACATGGATCATTTGGATCCAGAACTTGCGAAGTCCATAGACATTACCATGCTAGTTGTAGAAAATGAAAAAACTTGCATTACGGATACAACTTTCCCGTACCGCCAATGAGAGATACAAGAATCATAGAGACAAATTAGAGGACAATGTTGTCGTTGAGAATTCCAAATCCTTATTCACTCTAGAACAAGGAGGATTTGATTAAATGATGAGCTTTGATGCCTTCTTGACATAGTTAAATCTATCAAGATTGAGTACATCCAAGCCATACAATGTATGCTTAGTCAACCAACACTTTTCCTTAAATAAAAACTCTCCCATATTTGGAACAATGGTTTCTCCAAGGACATGCTATTTATGTGGAAAGAAAATACAAATGCACAGTACGCGTGTTGAATGCATTTGATGTAGCATCGTATCGCATCTCTTACATATGATTTAAATTGGCAATCTATGATAAGTGCAATCAAGAATATGCAATAATATGAAAGAAGTCATATTGATGCCATACAAATGATACACACACTTGGAAATACATTTCTTAATCTTCAACAATTGTATGCTCAGCAAGAAGTTCACATTAACCTTTCTTTGCCCCTCACTTGTAATTCAAGAAAATGTTTCTTCATAAACACATCTCCTTAATTTGAAAATGCACATTTATGCTTAAACCACATGTTTTGCTGCAACAAGAGCCTGTTAATTCAGAGGACGTGGTATGTCACTCTATTATTGATTATTACTTCCATCGCCTCATCTCCTATTAGGCATATCTTGTTAGTAGAATTCGTATCGTGACAGCAAAAAGTGGTGCAATACATATCAAAAAGAAAACCTCCGTCATAGGGTTTGTCAACACAATAACATTGTGGGGACTATGAAAATACAGAGAAAACTTTTTGTTGTAATGCTTCGCTCGATGAAAATGAGAGGAGACACATTAATAATACAACTTCTACATTGAAGTCAGTATGTTGCGCCTGAGACTATGGTGTACATCAATGAAGCTAGATTTACCCATAATGTGAATCCAACATGGGGAGATCTAGAAGCTGTACTTAATGACCTAGAAAACTCTGGTGATCATGATGACACATTGAAAAATCCAAAAACAACCAGAACTCCTTTCCAGTACTATGACTTGCAAGAGGATTTGCCTTGTCCTCCAACAACTGGAAGTGAAAAACGTATCAACCTTAGTTTTCAAGTTACAAACATCCTTTCCTAATTGAAAATAATGAATACCATATAATAAGATGTTTGTTGAATCGCTAACAACAAACAATTCTAGCGACGTTGGTTTCAAAAACGCTTGAACATGAACAAAATTCTGCACGCAGTTCCCACATGTGGAGCAGGAACATGAAAGACATTCATAGCAAAAGCATTGTTCCAAATGATTATAGGAATCTATGATTCAAACAATTCCTCCTGATCCCATGAAACCAAAGGATTAATAGTTGCATACTACTGTGAAAAGTTGCATATAATGCATGTGGAACAACAGTCCATTCTGCATTTTTAATGTCTTTTAGTAAGTCATAGTTTCTTCCACTTAACAAGGAAATGTTTGATAAGATTATCTAAGCTTTATGAGGAACTCCAACTTGTCTTTATAGATGAAGCATCTTGATTGGAAGTCGGTTCTTGTATACCATTGACAATTCATCAAGAAGCTAAAACATGTAGATTTAAATACTTTGAAACATTGACATGATATTCGGTGGGGATATTTACCAGGCACAACCCATCAAATATTCTTTGATATTTGAACAACCTAACATTAACATGGAAACAATCACCCATGACTTCTCGAGAGACAATATTAAATGCTTTGAGTTGCATACTATAATTCACCAGATAGATGAAACATTCATTACAATTCCAGAATGCGAAAAACAACCAACTACGATGACTCTGGACTTTATATCAATTTGAAGTGTTTATGGCCTGCACCAACAGACCTAATGTTCCCTTACCTATTCTACATAATTAAGGATGTTGCAAAGCATAATAACCACATGTTTTCGCTCATGCATGGCGATGATATCATCATCAATTCGATTGACTTGGAAGAACACAACCATGGAAATATGCAACGTAATGAACATTCAGTCACCTTACCTTTGCAACTTGTCCTAAAATCAGACATGTTATTGAAATATATGTCTGCAAATATGATTCATATGATGGATTGGTCAATGGTGCGGATGGAATAATGAAAGGCTATACCAAGACAAAAGTGGATGCCCTGATTAAGCTCCATGAACCACATATACAAGTGACAAGAAAGCAAGTTGTCTTATCTATATAATTCAAACATCGAAAGCGATTGGACACCTATTTTGCGAATATTGAAGCTAGTATTGACATCAACAAAGACATGTTGATTGAAAATTTGAAAACAGTTTCCAATTAAAATTCCGCATGTGCACATGCATTCCACATATCACAAGGACTAACATTTGATAATGTTGCATTTCATCCCGCTAGAATTCGGATACATGGACTTGTATACACAAAGATGTCCCGTGTTAGAAGTATAGAATCCTTGTATTTACTAACCTTTACAAAAGATAAATCTAAAGGAAAGAGAAATTTGATATTGATATGGAATGACTGAGGACCACCGAAAAATGACAATTGAATTATGATTACTAATCCATACAAACAAATTCATTTGTATCAATTCTCTAGCTTAACACGGTTTAAATGCATACATGGATGATATACTAAATGACTATGACATAATGCAATCCATATTTTGTGCTTACAAGAAACATGGCATTATGCATGCAGAATAAACAATTCCTAAATCACAATTGCATATCAAGTTACATTACATTAAGGGTTATGATATTCGTGAAAATATGTACTATTTTGACTATATACATATGGAAGAAACAATGTTGAACCTGCTGTTTACAAATATTTTTCCCATGAAACAAAAGTTGCAATTCTGAATTTGTATGTTGCTCCCTATGCAACATTCTCCAACATAGTGCATGTTATTTCCAATGCATTGGCCCATTTGAACGGACCCATTGTAATTTTGTAGGAGACTTTATTATTGACATGCTACAAAATACTTGCAAAACAAAAGAATTGGAAAACTATAAGTGCAAATATAGTCTCCGCTTTTTTTTGAACAACACAAGCCATCTGGAAAACACACTTATTGACTATGTCTGGTCAAATGTGCCTATCTCAATACGCGATATTTGTCTTAAACACATATATTGACCGATTAATACAATTGGTATTGCACTTGAATTATGACATACATAAACGACAAACTCCATATTTCTATGTTTCAAAGCATTTCTGTATCACTGATTTCTACACACACCTTTGGGGAGTTAAGGTTAAATGGTGTTCTACTTCCAAATTATAAAATACATTTCAGCAAAAAGAAAAAATAAAAAGGTACATTCTCCCAAAAAATCATTTGTCACTCTATTCATCTTATTCTATTTCTTTTTGTATATGTGCATAGTAGTTGCCTTTTTCTTAACATCCGGTAATCCTATGTTCATATCTGCTTTCTTTGTAATTTTGTCGATGTAAAACATACAAGAAAACTAGATGATGCAAAGAACTCCTACTCAGAGACGTAGACCAATCCATGCAAAGGTGCATTCTTTTCTATCCATGTTCCATAGGCAGCTTCTTCGCTTACTTTCTTTTGTTTCTTTTCAAACTGTTTGCATTTATGTTTTTTTTTGCATGTAGAGGTCAGCATCAAGACGCCCACCATCTAATCGTGATGCAATGCTGAGCTATCCACCACAAGTCCACTTGTCAATTTCTATATCTCCCAACTATAGACCGCTTATTCCATGTGGATACGTAACATTAGAGGCATAATGTACAGCCCAAAAGTGTGTGATCCAAATAAGTGGCTAGGCATGGAATAAGGGATCTATGCATATTTGTTATGTATTTCTCATTTCGGAGCGATGTAAACTATACTCGCGATACAGAAAATGTACATCATCTATAAAATCTCATCTACCCCTAAGTTCGTCATTAAATTTGATATCATGTGAATCAGATCGCTATTTGTGGTAGAAAAATGTGAATAGAGGCATTTTTTTGAGCTTTCCCGCCCGAGAACCCACAATTATGGAATGCGATATGGGTACATAGTGTATAAAATCTCATGTGTCGATACTTTATAAAGGTATATATTTAGTTTTATTCTTTTCTGCTACATACTTATTTGCAACTACAAGAGTTGGAGTCGAAGGAGTCAAGCTGGATAACCCAAATAAGTGGCTAAATATGGACTAAGGGATCCGTGTATATTTTCTATGTATTGTTTGCTTTCTAGAGCCCACTCGAGTATAGAATAAGCTGAGCCACAAATCAAATCCGTTTGTCAGTTTATTATCATAAGCCATTTGTAAACATCGAGAAATAGATTTCATTTTACTCCTCGCCATCCCAGAACCCGTGATCCATAAACTATCAATGGTCTATAAATGTCACGGCAACCCGAATCGTGGCTTGTCTATTTGTATATATCGGAAATTATGTGCCATTTCCAGAACACCGCATAATAGAGGCATTTCTTTTTGATTCATTTCTCGAGAACCCGCGATCTCGTAAGTGACAAAGTATGGAATGACATATCCGGTGGCATGCTCTATAAAATCTCATGTCCATACTTTATGAAGGTATATTTTTAGTTTTTCCTTGCTAGACACACTGACCGTAACCATGAGGGTTTGTTTTTATCAATCCTACCTACAAGATTGAACATCAACAATTTCACTCATGCACTTCTTCAGACTTTTGCCATTCCTTCTTCCTTTGCTTCTTTCCTGTAATTCCGGGCCACTCTTCATGTATGCATAATAAGAAATAGTGTTTATATATATATATATATATATATATATATATATATATATATATATGCCTTTGCTTCTAAATCTTTTGTCGCTAATAGGTCATCGTAAGGTGCACTGCCTAAGCCGGCCATTGATACGCAAGTATGGGCTCAAGAAGTTCTCACATCAATGCACTTTTGTAAAGGATTTTCTCTTATCCTTCCCAAATTTTAATTTCAAACGCAATGAATGTCATTCAGATGTTGCTAACTTTCTTCCTTCACGGTAAACTCGACCCTTCTCGTTTCAATTTCAAATATTCCATGGAATGTCATTCGCATGGTGCTATCTTGGTTCGTTCATGACACCTCCAATCCTTAAATGTTCTTCATCATAACCGCCACCTTCTCACTTCTATAAGTATGATAATAATTAATCTTTACTTCTAATAACTCACCATACAACATGCATAGATAGATATTAATAATAATGAGGATATTTCCATTCGCATACATTGAAGCAATGTTTCCGAGGGGTTATATTGCCCCTTCCATTTCTTCATTTCAAGCAGTCATTGGAGAAAATCAACGTTTCCATAAAGTACTGGCAACAACTCTACAACATATTTGTAGAGATACAATGAACATCTTTCTCCCATTTCCTGCTAAGAAGGCAAAAAGATTCTTGTAGGAGGCTGAGTAGCCCGAAATTTATAGTGAAAATATGGATCTTGACGCTGATCTTGAAAGCATATTTTGCAACCTTGATCATCCATCACACGCAATTCAGCATGCCTGCCCAATGGACATGGTTGATACCCTAATTTTTATGAAGATGAATCCTTGTATTCCAGAGCATTGTTTTTGAACTGGACCAAAAAAATTAACTGAAAAAGAGATGGAAAATAAGAAAAGAAAACATCGCTCAAAACTTGACCTTGCCAATATGCAGGCATCCAATATCTCTCAACTTCACATGGAAAATAGAGATGTTCTTCATGATTCCTTTGGAGTCATTGAAGATGAAAAAAATGCTGAAGTAGAGAACCGGATCGAGGAATTAGAGGAAGCTTTATTTCCTATGCCATTAAATCACAGTTCTTTGGGAATATCGACAGCCTACTACTACGTGTACCCTTGCAACAAATCTAAAAGGGTCCTCCAAATTCATCGCATCCTCAGAGGATATGACGAGAAAAATATCAACAAAATAATGGAACTGACACAGGCCTAGGGAAACATCATAGAATAGGATCTCGGGGAGCAGGGCACATAACTTGTCCTACTTCTGCAGATAGATTTTAAAAATGAAGAAACTTTATATGTGCACAATGTCATCCCTTTTTCATTTCATGTCAACAACATGTGCCGTAGACTCCAGAAGAAGACAACATGTGATCTCCCTTTGATAAACAACTCACTCAATTAGAAGCATGTTGGAAAGAGAAAGTGAAGAACTCAGATCTCATCATTCAATCATGTGAGCAAGCAATATCAAAGAAAGAAGCATTATTCACAAAGCTCACCAAAAAAGACTTAGCAGGAAAGACAAATAGCTTCCAAGGCCCCAGCTTAATTCTCAACTCGATGGCGTCAACCAAGCAAGCTTTAGATAAACAAGATGATAATTTGAAGGCCTTGTCTTAGAAATTTTTACAGGATTCTTGAATATCATAGAAGAAGAGGTTGACAACTGGCTAGTCCGGTATTCAGTATAGAATGGAACATTGATGAAACTCTGTGTAAACTTTCAATTGATCTAATAAAATTAGAAAATGAACTTTTCTGGTGCATTAAATCAAGTAATGACATCAACATCACTGGAGAAGCCATATATTGAAGAGAACTTGAAGTGGATCACCGTAATTTCAAATTCAACATGGAAATGTCATGTTCTTTTCTTTATCAATCCAGTTTATGTCCAACTTTTCCGGAGAGAAATCTATAGCCAAAAATGATCTTACCATTTCTAATTTTCTGTGACATACAATCCATCAGGTCCAACTCTTCCACACCTATTTCTTGTACATACTTCTGTTATGGTCCGCGGGAGCCCAATCATAGTCTATATGACAAACGATTTGCATTTCCAGGATATGTGACAAAGCATTATTTTTTTTCATATATTCCTAAAATAAAACTATTCTTTTCTCTCCTTATATATTTATGTGTTTCTAAATTTTTATCTTCAGCCTATGTCAGAATGTGGTTACTATGTTTTACTTTTATCTCAATTTCTTTTTCCTATGCATATTTTCTCCACCCTCGTCACTTTCAAAATAAAGTATGAAATAAATCACTGACTCAACTTTTGAAATATCATATTTCATATACATATATATATATAGTATATATATATATATATA
This sequence comes from Picea sitchensis, assembly GCA_010110895.2. Classification (NCBI taxonomy): domain Eukaryota; kingdom Viridiplantae; phylum Streptophyta; class Pinopsida; order Pinales; family Pinaceae; genus Picea; species Picea sitchensis. The sequence continues at coordinate 10,473 of SNQJ01S0031647.1, forward strand.
TATATATATATATATATATATATATATATATATATATATATATATATATATATATATATATATATATGTTCTCTTTAATCTCTAGGAATATGTAACACATTTCATTATTTTTTATATAAATGTCATAAAATTGTGTTCACTACTTTTTTTGTACTCAAACGTGTAGAGAGTATGTCATTTCTTGCATCTTGAACACCTGTCCTTCATACTTTTGCCACAAAGGCCCTTAAAATTAAAATACTTCGCAAGTCCGCTTGTCAATTTCTATATCACGGAACTATGGGTGCTCTTTGCAGGCCATGGAACAAAAAATGCCCAATTTTCAGTCCGCCAGCTCCACAACCCGCGATCCAAAAACTGCCTCGGTATCGAATCAGGGCTTCATGCAAATATGGAATGAGGGTTCCGTGCATGCTGTATAAAATCTCGTCCCCATAATTTATAAAAGTACATATTTCATATGTATAAAAGTAAATATCTACTTTAAAAAATTGCATATTTGCTATGTATAATTTATGGTCTCTAGGAACCTAAAATTTGATACATTTCAATTTCTTGTATCCACGAGGCCCTGTTTTAAAGAAAACTAATTTGAGAATGCTATTTATTTGGTCCTTTTTTCCACTGCCCTATGTAACAGACATTGGCACTATATTTTTTGTGCTTTTGTCCACCACCATATGTAAAACCTATGTAAAGAAAACCAATTTGTGAATGCTAAATTTTTGGGACACGAGCCCCTTAAAATTCAAATCGTCTGCAGGTCCCATTGTCAATTTGTATATCACAGAACAACATAACCCTGATTTTCAGGTCCCCAACTCGAGAACCCATGATCCAGAAACTGGCTAAGTATGGAATGAGGGTTTCATCCATGCTCTAATTCGGGAATGCTATTTTTTTCTCTTCTTTTATGTGTTCCTAGATTTTTATAGAGAGTATGTATACAGAGTTACGTATTTGCTATGTATAGTTTATGGTCTCCAAGAACCTCTAATTTCATAAATTTCAATTTCTTGTGTGGATGAGTCCCTGTTTTAAAGAAAACTAATTCAGGAATGCTATTTATTTGCTCCTTTTGTCGACCGCCCTATGTAACAGACATTGGTACTATACCTTTTGTCCTTCTTTCCACCAGCGTATGTAAAACCTATGTAAAGAAAACTAATTCGCGAATGCTAAATTTTTTTAACACGAGCCCCTTAAAATTAAAATAGTCAGCAAGTTCCATTGTCAATTTGTATATCACAGAACTGGCGGTGCTATTTGTAGGACATAGAACAACAAAAGCCCGCTTTTCAGGACCCCTGCCCAAGAACCCGCGATCCAAAAACTGGCTAAGTCAAGAACCCATTCTTTTAAAGAAAACTAATTCGGGAACGCTATTTTTTTTCATACTTATGTTCACTAGCCTATGTAAGAGACGTCGGTACTATTTTTTTTTTCTTTTTTTGTCCACCAACATATGTAAAAAAGAAAACTATTTGGGGAATGCTAAACTTGTTTTAATTAATTATAAATAATTTTGTTGATAAAAAAATAAATTATCGAGTTCATTATTTCAATTTGGTTATTCGACACGAGCCCCTTCAAATTGAAATACTTTGCAAGTCCGATTGTCAATATGTATATCGTAGAACTCTAGGTGCTATTTGCAGGTCAAGGAACAACAAAAGCCCACTTTTCAGGTCCCCAGCCCGAGAACCCGCCATCCAAAAACTAGCTAAGTCAAGAACCCGCTCTTTTNAAAACTAATTCGGGAACGCTATTTTTTTCATACTTATGTTCACCGGCCTATGTAACAGACGCCAGTACTATTTTTTTTTCTTTTCTTGTCCACCAGGATATGTAAAAAGGAAAAGTAATTCGTGAATGCGAAACTTGTTTTAATTAATTATAAATCATTTTATTGATAGAAATATAAGTTATTGAGTTTATTATTTCAATTTGGTTATTTGACACGAGCCCCTTCAAATTCAAATACTCCACAAGTCCGATTATCAATATGTATATCATGGAACTCTAGGTGATATTTGTAGACCACGGAACAACAGAAGCCTAATTTTCAACCCGTCAGTCCCAGAACCCGCGATCCAAAGATTCAAATAATCTGCAAAGAAACTTGTCAATTTGTATATCGGGGAACCCGTGGAACAACAGAGCCCCAATTTTCAGCTGGAAACCCCGACAACCTTGAATGAAGCTTCTGTGCATGCTCTATATATCTACTTAATCAAATTACATATTTGATTTTTGTAGGCCACGAAACAACAGAAGCCCGATTTTCAGCGTCTCAGCCCGAGAACCCGCGATCCAAAAATTCAAATAGTCCGCAAGACCGCTTGTCAATTTGTATATCACGGAAGTTTCGGTCCTATTTGTAGGCCACAGAACAACAAGTCCCCATCCCGAGAACCCACGATCCAAAAACTAGCTAAGTCAAGAACCCATCATCCAAAAACTAGCTAAGTCAAGAACCCGCTCTTTTAAAGAATACTAATTCAGGAACGCTATTTTTTTCATACTTATGTTCACCAGCCTATGTAAAAGACGTCAGCACTATTTTTCTTTCTTTTTTTTTCCACCAACATATGTAAAAAGGATAACTAATTCGGGAATGCTAAACTTGTTTTAATTAATTATAAATTATTTTATTGATAGAAAAATAAATTATTGAGTTTATTATTTCAATTTGGTTATTCAACACGAGCCCCTTCAATTTCAAATACTCCACAATTCCTATTGTCAATATGTATATCATGGAACTCAAGGTGCTATTTGTAGACCACGGAACAACAAAAGCCCAAATTTCAGCACACGAGTCCGAGAACCTGCAATCCATAAATTCAAATAGTCCGCAAAACAACTTGTCAATTTATATATCGCGGGTTCAAAACAACTTATCAGCCCGCAACCACGACAACTCGGAATGAAGCTTCCGTGCATGCTCTATATATGTACTTAATCAAAGTACATATTTGATTTTTGTATGCCGCGGAACAATAGAAGCCCGATTTTCAGCCCGCTAGCCCAAGAACCTGCGATCCAAAAATTCGAATAGTTCGCAAGACCGCTTCTCAATTTGTATATCGTGAAACTCTCGGTGTTATTTGTAGGCCACAGAACAACAGGTCCCCATCCCGAGAACCCGCGATCCAAAAAACTAGCTAAGTCAAGAATTAATTATAAATGATTTTATTGATAGAAAAATAAGTTATTGAGTTTATTATTTCAATTTGGTTATTCGACACGAGCCGCTTCAAATTCAAGTACTCCGCAACTCCGATTGTCAATATGTATATCGCAAAAATCTAGGTGCTATTTGTAGACCACGGAACAATAGAAGCCCAATTTTCCAGTAACAAACATTACCACTATTTTTTCCAGTTTTTGCCCACGTACCCATGTACTTCAACTTCTTGCCCATGTGTCTCATGACTTTAACTTCAGCTCGCTGGAGGCAGGGCGCCATTACTCTTAGTGCGCCCTGAGCTAGTTTCCCCTCAGGGCAGCTCAATATTTATAGCTTGACACCATGAAAATTCTCTGTAGTCCTTCATTTTGACAGACTTTTATACAATCTTACTTATAAAAAAATTTATTGAATACAATTTAAATAATTGTGTATACTATTATTAAATAGAACATGTTATAGCGTTACATAAATTACTATAAATCTTCATACAATGTTACAATATTCTATAAATTGCTCAGTCTCGTGGATATGACGGAATTGTTGGGTGCAAAATGTATATGATGGAAGTGTTTGGTGCAAAATGTATATCACTCAACACACTGGACGTCGTGAACCTGCGACTCCATATTTGTTCGGTGCATTTCTATAAATTACTGTATCATGTATATGACCGAATTGTTCGGTGCAAAATGTATATGACAGAAGTGTTGGGTGCAAAATGTATTTCATGGCACAGGGTGGTCATAAAAAATGAAAAAAGTGAAGTCGTGACTCTGTGATTGTTGATTTACATTGCTTGTGCATTAAATATTTCATGTACTATCAAACTTAGATCCTAGGAACCTTCGTTCATGTACCAGACATTAATAATTTTTGATAAATTTCAAATAAAACTAATTCACGAATACTAAATTCTGCATGAATACCACGTGTACTGCAACTTGCGGCCCACACATTTACTCCCCTTCCAGCCTGGTAGGGACTACACTGCCATGCAACACTTGTTCTCATGGTAATCATTATACATCAAATCAAATACAAGTACAAGTATTAATATTCATCAAACACGAAGAGACATTTGTAATATGCTAATTGGATATTAGTTCAATCGGCACATGTCTTCTTGTTGATTAACCCTACGTATAACATGGTGTCAATCTAACATCCAACACATGACCTTTCTAAGGCATGGATTTGACATGAATGATGACATACACATATTCTCTTTACATTAAAAGGAACCTATATACTCTTTACATTAAAATATATACTCCTTACATTAAAAGGAAACTATATAGATCTTATTAATTTTCTACATGATAACAAGCCACATTTGGCAATGTCCCTGCCATATATTTGTATGAACCTAATCAGCTAGAAGGTTTATGCCACATGGGCTCACACGGCCCAACATGCGTACAAGGGAGATACAACAATGCACAAAAAATCTTAAGCATTGACCAAGTATGCACATCCACTGATAGAGAAATGATAAATCACTAACTAATAAAAATAAAGAAATGTTGAGTGTAGTCCTTGAGCACTCTTAGTCAAGCAAAAACACTACACTTGACCACTTGAACTAAAAGATGCAAACCAAAAGGCTTCTAAAATAATTCCTTTTTCAATTTCTATCCCCCAAGCTAGGCCTAATTTTTCCCTTAATTTCCTTACATGTTTCCCTGCTCCTCCTCAATACCCGTGAAAATGAAAACCGAAACCCCAATTAAAGCAGTCATATTCAAGTAGCACACTGGCTCCCAAACTTCATGCATTCTCTGATAAATAAACCCTTCCATTCCATTCGGTTGTAAATACAATTGAAATAAAAATATAATGAATGATGGGACTCACATTGAACGTCAATTCGAGACATGGTCGCTTCCATTGATTTCCTTGTGCAAATGGATTGGATTGATGGCATGCCACCTTTGGAGAATAATTAAGATGGGAAGATAAACTTGAAAATCTATTTACCTTTTGCATTACGAACCAACTACTCTTCTCAAGATGAACACCAATAATCAATATAAATCATCATTTTTTAAAATAATTATTTAATAATATATTTTTTATAAATATTTATGTGGATGTTTACCGTATTTAAGCCAGGTTATTTATAAGATGATGTCTTTCAGGCATATTTGGACTTAATCTCATTGAAAACATTTTAGAAGAGTCTCATTAGACTTTTAAAATCATTTTTTTCATCGAGGTTGTTACCAGATTATCACATTAACTTTGATCGTTGCATCTGGAGAAATAAACTGCATGTAATATATCACACTTTTGATGGTTCCATGCATTTAAATTCTCAACTTTAATGAATAAATTGAATATACTTTTTCATGGAAATGTGGTTACCCTAATTTAACTGGTAAATAAGTAATAAATGAATTTATATCCATTGCCTTTTTATGCATTTGTTTTGGAGAAAATCACAAGCACGAGAGGTTATATATTCATTCAATCCCTACATGCTTTAAACACCATTTATATCCATTATCATTCTTTTCTTTTGGTCTTTTTAAAAGGAAAAGCTTGAGTTGGACACAGTGTATCGACTTGTCTAGTGTCCTTCTAAATATAGTGTATTTCCATTAACCTAATCTGCCTATTCTCAATACTTACCGCTTTAACCTAATCTGCCATGAAAATGAAAAACTGATACTGCAAACAATTTCAAGAAATACCAAAATACAATTAAAACAACACAGTTACCATATATATTGATTATTTGAAATGGAATCATTCCCACTTCAACTTAAAAAAAATCAAGATCAGGTAGTTTCTGAAATAATTCCTACTTACCTGAAAGAAAAGATTTCAAATTCCATTTAGTATACGTATGAACACGCGCAAAATCTTGATATCGATGGTATGCTAGTCAATTTTGAATTGAAATCGCTTCTTGTTAAAAATTGTGTGTGAAATTGCTTCTCATTAAAATTTGTGTATAGAGAAAGAGAATTTAAAGTCGGATTTATAAATATTGAAAGGATATGAAACAACATTTAAAGCCGAATTGATTGAACATTTGCAACAATGAAGCTTAAAAAAAGAACGAAACATTTGTTAAAGACGAATTTATTGAAAGGGAAAGAAATAAAAAACTCAAATCTCGATATCTTTTTTTTTGCTGCCTTTCGATCTTCTTAATATCAAGAATTTTTCTTTTGACTGGATTCACATAGAAACAACTACTTCCCACTCTCTACAATGGAAGGATAACACAACCTTTTTTATTCACCTCCCTCCCTGAAAATGGGATGGATTGCTATTATACTTTCTCCAAGGAAATCTCAATTACTTTGCCTCATTGTTGATTTGAATTATCATTATAATAAATTTGTTTTGTGATTTATAGAAGTATAATCTAGAACAAGATCATTTTCTCATTATTATTGACACTTGTATACATTGATGAAAATAATTGAACCCAATTGAACTTTTAATGAGTTACACATAACCTGTCCTACTTTAAGCTCCATTCTTAGAACTAAATCAGTAGAAATTAAGGAACATAATATCGAACCTGGTATTCAGCGTCCTCTCTAGCCAGAGCAGGGACTGACCTACATAGAAAACCATTTATAGACAACACGCACGATTTTTTATTCTATTTCTTCTTTCTTTCCTAGAACATAGCCTGCTTATCTCCTTGGGTGGAGTGGTTGAAAGTGAAATCTGTGGTTTTCTACTACTATTGTTGGAATAACATGATCATCACCTCACCTGAGAAACAATGAGAGATTTTGCACATTGTAAACCCTCCCGTATGTTCGTGGTTGCATCCAAAACACCCTTCTTCACTTTACTTCCCACATAAATACTACGATCATTATTGCACGTGCTTGCACTGACTCCCTTATCATTCTCCATTTTCGATGGTTTGTGGATCTGAAATCTGCTTATCCTCCGTGCTTTCAATTGGAAGAAGAAGGAAAAATGGGAAAGTCATGGTGAAACGTGTCATGGAAACAAGGGAGCACATCGAATGCATGAAATATCGATGTGGCCTCATGCTCGTAGTTGTTGTATTTCAATTTTTTAGTTAAAATCAACAAGCCAAAACAATTGTTCTGACACTTATTTGTCGGGCCGCCAAGGAAAAAAAATAATGAGGGTGACGACATCTTTCCGCCACCCTGGCTCCATTATCCGATGCAAACGTCAAGTTAAAAAACTTTAGATTAAACTTTGTAATAACGAATCATGCACCCAAATAATGGAAATAGACTGAACATAATGTCCCTACTATGGAAGGGACATAATAAGAGAAGTGATGGTACAAAATATTGTCAAGTAGATGGAACAATTACATGCGCAGTTCCAAGAGAAGTTGTAGGAAAATAACTTGAGGTATAAGGAGGTCGTAGATGCACACTAAAAGTTTAAGTCATTTGAATTTTGGGGCTAGATGATGGTGCATTTGATGAAGGAGGGTTATCCTAAAGGCATTTAAGTTGAGGAATATAGGAGCATGTAAAATTTAAGGGAAATTCAATGGCAACAAATGTAAAGTTATGTTTTTAGAGGGTTTTGATATTTTTCCTATTTTCGATGTTATAAATTTGTGGTAATACAAGGAAAGGGAATATATTGTAGAGGATGAAGAAATAATTGTTGCAACTAATTGGACAACATATATAAGGAAATAAGCATAAATATATAGAGTTAATATTGGAAGAGAAAAAAAAAACTACAATGTGACATAAAATAAAATTTTCTTAGTGAAGTGAAAAGATAAGAGAGATGAAGATACTACATGGATTTCATAAATAAAGTGATTGTGAAGTGAAAAGATAAGAGATATGAAAATACTACATGGATTTCATAAATAAAGTGATTGTAAAGTGAAAATATAAGAGAGATGAAGATACTACATGGATTTCATAAATAAAGTCATCAATGCGAGCATTTGTGTTATTTTAGAGTAGAACCAAGTTTTTACACTTTTGGGTCAAAGACTAAAAATCGTTATTTTTGTAATTTTGTTATTAGTTTTTGGGAAGTTTGTGATACACAAATTTTGATCATTTAGAATTATGAACATTTAATATAGAATGTAGAAATTTTATTAAAATGACACTTTCAGAAATTTCACCTCAATATTGAGGTTTCCTAAATTATTCATTGTGAACTTTCAACAATAGGGCTAATCCAAAATATTAAATTATAATAGTCACATTTCACTTCTTTCCGATCCAATTTTAGATGGAAACCCAAGAGAATAAATACCATGCAAGTGTACTTCAATACTACAATGCTACAACTCTTGGGGCACAATTTTCCAAACATATAATAGATCTAAATTATCTAATGAAACTTCTATTTTCCAATTTTCCATTTTTCCTACTCTTATTTATACTAATTCTATCTTATGAGGAAACTTCTAGAGGATGATTTTATTGGATTACTAAGAGGGGGGGTGAATAAGTAATAGCGTAATTATAATCCTTTTTCTTCGAATGTTATATCAATGTAGAATTATTATCCAATAATGAGCAGTAAGAAATAAACAATCACACACATACACAATACACCAGTGTTTTACGTGGAAACCCAAATCGAGAGAAAACCACAGAATGTTTTTTCTTATATGTCTTGAAG
>SNQJ01S0031647.1:19291-62667 GCA_010110895.2 Picea sitchensis
GAAGAAAGAGTGAAATAACCATGAGCATAACATTTAGCATACATACACATAGAAAAAACAGGACACCATGAATTTGAATCAAATCTTTCTCTATTAATCCAAATCTTTGTACATGGGTGTTTTCACACAGCTCTCTACTTCTCTTTTATGCTCTCTCTGATAATGTTACAATACACAATGAGGGTGTCTATATCCCGTTTCCCTCTTGCGCTCTAAAACTGTCTAATCTAACATTCAATTCTACCTACTTGCATTAACTACCATAAATGCCTCCTACCTACTAAGGACGAGAGCAAATCGCTCAAGGTCCGGTTACATTTTACAAGTGTGCTTCTTCTTAATGGCTTCATTTAAGATCACGCAATAACTTCAAGGTGATTTCAAAATTTGTGTTGGCCGCTTTTCCAGCTGTCCGTTGTCTCCGCACTGGCTCGCTTGAGATGCTCCTGCATCATCACCCATCCCCTTAGTTGCACCAAAATTTAATTTTCATTAATTAATTGTTTACTCCTATTTCTCTTACCCACCTAAAAGCATTCCTAGAATCACTCCTAGGTGTCTCCATATTCCCTTACACATTTTAATGACTTACCCCCTTACTAATTTACTAGTTGAGTTCAATTTATAAAGTTCTTAAAGGCAAGATACCTTACTAAGTAATTCATTCTGTTGTTTCCTTATGTTTCCATTTCTCTTTATGTTTCCTCCTTTTCCCCTTAGTTTCCTAATTCTTTTAAATTTCCCTCTTTCCCTTTTTATCTAAAACTCAAATTAACAAGTGTAGGAAATTACCTTTTTCCCCTTTTTCTTTTTAATTAATAAATTTTTAATTAGCATATGTAACAAAACAATTAATTCCCCTTTTTTTAAATTTAATCCCCCAAAGTAATTTGATTTTAATAATTTAATCGAGTTTCTTACCCCCTTTTTGTCACATGTTTAAAGATGATTATTATTATTATTATTATTTACCACAAGTATTACTTTAGACCTAGATTTTAATTTCCGAGGCGAGGAGACATTTTATTAGGGAAATTGTTTTTAAATATTTGTTATCACATTATTCATTATAAGGCCATCTAGGTTTATTCACTTATTAGTTAACAACACGACGTACCCTTCAGGACGTACTAGGTGCTCCAAGGGTGCCACTCACCTCATTTTTTTTCCCTTGCACGACGTGCCCTTCAGGACGCACTACGTGCTCCAAAGGTGTCACTCGCCTCTTGACTGACTTGGTAGACATAAAAAACCCATGGATTCAATACTCCGCCAGGTGATCTTGTGGGAGACTAAGGGCCTCTAAGGAATAAGGCCCATGCCTTATTGTGTGCCCCTTAGAATCATCATGAATGATTGTCGCAGTCTGCCCTCATGACAACATGCGTCTTCTCGAACTAGGTAATCGTTAACCTACAGTTCGAGAACATGGTGGGAGTGCTAGTAGTTTGTGGAAGGGTTGTTGTCCACACCTCTACCTCAACGTATCTGGTATTCGTTCATGACCCCTCTACTGCACATGTGAGTCTAGTCGGCAAGCTATCGTCATCCTACATCATCAACGAATCATGTTAGAATAAAATCCATAATCATAACATCTAATGAGATGCACATATTTCATATATAGAACAATCAAACCCCAATAGTCCACTCCCTGACTCGATCTGGAGTCCAAGGGTTTCATCGATGCCTCAGCATCCTCGAGGTCGAAATCTTTCACACTCAGGACAACCAAGTCAATAGCACCTGTCTAAGTCAATACATCAAAATAACATATAATCACATCCATAATGCCTCATAATCATAATCAACAGCCAATAGTATAATAATCCGAATCACTTGCAAGCAAGTGTCCTCAAATAATAAGTTTTCTCAGTGCACGCAAAAGCGGGATGTTACAGGAAAAGGAATTTGCATGCATAAGCACTATGAGAATACAGAGTAGACCACAAGTGAACCAGAGATGACATAGAGGATTTGTAGAGTTTAAAAAGAGGAGAATCATTCGCAAAGAACAATGGCACCACCAAAATTTGGAACACCAACTGTTGAAACACAAAAACCATCCCAAACGCAACCACAGGTCACACTAGAATTTTAGGAAATGCCCGGAGCTTCGGCTTCACAGTCGGGGTTTCCCAGGGATTACATACTGCTGAGAAAGGACACCACACCATAGGTTAGACTTCCCAAGGACGCCCAGTACCTATTGGTTATGTCGGAAATACCACCAGGTGTTATTATTGAAGGGGACTTGATTGGAAAGGTCTCTTCTTTGAATTTTTCATACCATGACATAACAGATGCACACAATTTTTCCGAGTTAGCACGGAAAAGGTATTTATGCACTAAAAGTGTACTAGGGATAGGTGCAATACTAGTTGAGCCGTAGAGCTGGGCAACCGGGATAGAAAAATCAGGGATATTAAACTTGTTAGAAATACCACACTTTGGCATAAGTCTAGAAATAAATGCATGTGTCAATCTGTTATTGAGTTGCGTTCCTGGAGGGACTTTATGTCTAGACCCACCAGTATCTATTGATTCAAAAGTTCAACACCTTTAGAAGAAAGCAAGGGTTGGATGTCGCCAACATAAGTGATGACATATTTATATTTGCAACAAAGGTATTGGCCTCCAAATTACTATGGAAATGTCAAAAGGATGAGGTTTCGTCCACGGTAATAGTAGTTACGAAGAAGTGCACAGAAGGGGTCCAAATGAATTGGGCCACATTTTTTGTCAATCAGTTTCTAATAAATTGCATTGGATCCTGAGAGAAAGGCATGGAATTTCACTATGCCTATATTATCGTATTGATAGCATTGGTTTCCTAGAGGGATCCAGACGAGTTCCAGATTTTTAAAACATCACAAAGAGATAATGCAACAGTGAAAAATATTAACTTATGGCATATTGCTCACAAGGGGAGACAACAAGAAAACAATGTCACCTTCTATGTCTACTTTGACACAATCAAGCACATCATAGAGCACACACAACGCATCACCACACAGACCATGGAGAACTATCAGGATATTGCTCACTTCAAAGAAGGGATGCACCACATGTATATCTAAGCTAAAAGAGACCCAACGCACCAGTGGTTTCCAACAAGATACAAGTTGATAGAAGAGGATGTATGCCTTATTTCCAATGACTGGGATGAGTAATGAAAACTTCAAGTTGACGAAATGGAGCACCCTGATGAGGAAGAGGAATGAGACATTGAATATGAAGGACCATATGATACATAGGGCAGTGAACAAGGAAATGGCACAGGGGACGTGCAAGAGACAGTCCCAAATGCAAGGGAAAAGAGGAAATACAATGATAAGGGGACAACAACACCTCCACGTAAGAAGATGAAAGAACATAAACCACTAGCTATCTACACCTTGATCGATGATAATATTGATAGAATTGGCTGCCAATTGAGGGATGCCATAGAGGAGGTAGTTCAACAGGTGTCACAACTACAGGAAGAGATGAACAAAAAGGTGCAAGAGTAGTTGAAAAAATTACAACAATGGTTGGAGGTAGTAAGCATAGTTCCAGAGAGAATATTTGTTGAAGGCCAACCAACAAGCACAGTTGGAGAAGCATAGGCCACTACTTCGTATCTGTCAGAGATCACAGCAATGCACCGAATTTTGAAGATCTCACCTGAAGTAATTGAGTTCCCTTCGTTGGAGATGCAGGAATAGACAAAATTACTAAGTCGCCTGGAATCAGTCTTGTCACATATTCCCATGGAATCCTTACAAGGATTGCAGGAAAGGGTGGCTAAGGAAATACAGTTTTGCACATAAGCAATAGAAAAGGAGTTAACCAAGGTAGCAACGAATAAAGTAGACCTATAGAAGGTTCATTATGAGGTATTGTAGGAGAAGGATGAGGCTAAATAGAAGGTTAAGAGGATATAACAAGCCATCCAGAAGATATATAGGTAGATTCCTCATATACAGGTGGTGATAGAAGCCACAATAGAGGAGCAGATATCGAAAATCAGTGAAGTAATTCAAGTATTCCACAACAAGATTGGAGAGTTGGAATCATGCACCACACTAGGTACACCACCTGAGGTAAAGGCACAAAAATACAAAACAACAATAACCTCAGTCGAAAACATTAAGAGTCTCGGTGAGGAATGCGTGAGTCTATGTGAAGAAAGAACACAAATTTTGACACAACGAAAAATGAATCTAGAGATTAAGGTAATAGAAGAAAGAGTAAGAAGTGTGCAGGAGAAGGCACATAAATCCATTGAAAGAATAAACACTTTGCACTATCAGAACGCATGCTAACCATACTTGTGAACATAAAGTTATACAATGAGATAAAGGAGATGAGGGCAGTGCAGAAGACTATAACACAATGCTTGGAACCCCTACATGACAAAGAAATAAAAATAATTGGGGGATTGGAAATGACGCAGATCAAGCAGGTTGAGAAAGACTATGAGGATAAGCTTGTGATGCTAAGGACACAGGCCGTAGAACAAATCCTAGAGAGGGGTGCTAGCGAAAAGAGATAAGTCCCTATAGCTAGAGAGACATTGAAAAAATTTACGGAGTCATGGAAGGCAGCAATGCAACAGACCTGAGTGGCTCAGGATGATCCACAATTGAGTGTTGGGGGCCTTTTGGACAGTCATTTTGGATGCAATTTGGAGAAATATTCTAAGGGTTGATGAGATGTGCAGTATTAGAGGAAAGAAGAGAAGGCATGATCAAAGGGCGCAATAAAGGCACATTCATGATCATAGTGCATAGTAAAGGCACATTCAGGATCAAAGTGTGCAATAAATGCACATTTGGCAGCACATAAGATGATAAAGCAAGGGAATAAAGAAAGAAGATAAAGAAGGGGAATAAAGAAAGGGAATAAAGCAAGGAAATAAACCAAGGAAATAAAAGCAAGGATATAAATCAGGAAAAGAACGCATGAACTATGTGTTGTCATGAGTTGTAATGAGTCATAATGAGTTGTCATAGGGTTTTGGGTAGGGTTTTGAGCCCTAAACTTTGTATATAAATATGTAATGGGTTGGGAAGAGTAGATTGTTGAGCGAATAGGGGGTTGGAAGAATAGATTGTTGTTGTTGTTGATAGAATAAATTAAGAATGAGAGAGAGTCTATGTTTGAAGGTTTAGGGGAGGTTTTGCAGCGATAGGATTGCACTGCAGAATGGCTAGGTAGGATGGGAACTGATATCATGATGTACCTATTGTAGCACAGTGCGCAAGCTTGAGATGAATTGCAAGAAGAATAATAAAGAATCTAGTCATTGTGGACATAGCCCAGGGATTGGGTGAACCATGTTATATTATGTGTCTGAATGTGCCTCTTTATGTGATTGTTCATGAATGTTCTAGTTATGCATGATTAGATCTAGTTCTTTTTGTTATATGAATGATGCACAATAATTATGAATGTTCAATTGAATGGTCTATGTCACAATCTGCATTATAATGGTGGTGTATAATTGAGTTTACCAATTAATCAAGGAGTAAGGGACACAAAATATTTTGCACATGGTATATAAGTATCAATGAATATGTTGATGACCTCACATCCCCTCATCTCTACAAAAACCTTGTTCCTGCAGTCCCAGTAGATGTCTCAGGTGAGACTTCACTTGCATGCAATTTATGCTGAAAGGGTCGGTACCTGAAGGGTTTTGTTGGTTAGATAAGTTGAACCTAGGGTCTTACATCTGCGCGTCAAAAATGGGTAACAATGACATATTACTTATAACTATCCTAGGCACCCTATGTTGGTAGTCTAATAAATCCACTACAATGCATTCATCTAATACAAAACTTCAAACTATAATTCAAATTGGGTTTCCAACAATCTTGAATAGAGTTTTAAACATCAATATGTTGCATTGGTTTACATTTACTCTAAGAATTTTCTTCGTTAACTACAAATAAAGAGTTTCAACAATCCATAAAGAAATTTGTAAAGACCATTTATACATTATGGTGAAAAAGAAAAAGGTACTTATCTATAGAAAGAACAATGCACATGGAAACCAACTACATGTGAGCTAATTACCACCCAACAATAGGTATTCATTGAAGCTACCATCCCAAATTTGGGCTATGAAACAAAAATAGTGAATACCCACCAAACACTACCAACAAATATCCACCTTAGCATTAACCTATTGCAGTATTGTAAATCTCTACCACAACTACACATCCACTATCAATCCTCTAATACTTGTGCTAGCACTTGATATGATAATTTTCCACCTTCATCTTAGCCTCTATCTCGATCTTAGGATTGTTAATTATTTTTCCTTCTACAACTCAAGTAGTTCCTTCATTAACCCAATGGACTAGGCATGAATTTAACTTGACACGATGTAGAGGATGAGAAGGCTATTGGATAATGGTGCAATGCTTTGAGTTATAATACCCAATGGAAACCATCAAAAAGTCTAGCAAGTTGGGCATTCTCATAGTTTGACACAATTAGACTATAGGTTACTCTATGGCAACCTAATACTCTATAATAGTTAGATAAGATAACATGGGGTGTATATGCATAATTTTAGTATAAGGATAGAAGAGTGAAACATAATTATAAAAAAATAGAGAAAACATAAGCATCATTGGGGAACTTAGAGGATAAATGAGGGAAGATATTCTCTTTTTATAAGGAGAAAGGACTTGTAGAGAGTAAGGATGGAGGACTATTCAAGTTTGGAAAACTCCAAAATATGAAGAAATGATGTCTCGATAGTAAAAATCGTATCATACACACTTAAAGACAAATAGAGGAATATTTGGAGCGCTCCACTAAATTCAAAAACATGTGAATGTTAAGCCTAGATTGTTATGTAACCATTATGAATGAGCTTAAGGATGGATATGATGTATTTGACTCTATATATGATGGTTTATATCATATTTCTTCCCGAAGTCTAGTGGTGTTTATGCTATGAGTTGTTATGTCCTTTTGTGTTATGATACATGTGTGAATGGTGAGGAAAAAAACTTGTAGATTACATGATCATTCCATTATGTTTATGATGTATTTAATAATCATTGATTCACACTCCTAATCAATGAAATAAGGTTATTGATGCATGATCCTAAGGACATTAAACCTAATACTTGGAACTACCCTCTTTCGAGAAGAGAATAGGACCTCCATCTGAGAGATTCTAAGATATTGATGAGTTGAAACAATTAATGAACTTTTGAAGTAAAGTTAATATGTGCAACAAGTGTTTATTCTATGGACCTAATTTGGTTATGAAATCTATGCTTGATTGTCACCATCGTGGAAAGGTGTTGTGTGGAAAATTGTGAAGTGCTAAGTTCTAATTGAATGGAGATCTTGAAACTCGATTTTTTGTCTAAATAAATTATTATCTAAGCTATGCATTTTAAGACTAAAAGATTGACTTATGTTGAATAGTGTAATTCCAAAATCTATCATAGGGAGGAAGGTTTTCTTTTGAAATAGTTTTATATTATTGAAATTTTATTTACAAACCATTTCCATCAATGGAATTTTATATCAACAAACATCTCTTCTTATGTCGGTATTGAAGGTACAATACACGGAGGAATATTGGGAGTGCTCCATTAATTCAATAACCATGAGAAGAAAAGTAATTGATTCTTTTTTAACTTATGCCCACTTGAATACAAGTCGATGAATATTAGGAATGATCTAGACTAATTCAACAATCGTAGAATTTTTTTTATAATTTATTTAAATAATTTTGAAATTAAAGATTATGTCTCATTTTTCCACCCTTTATCCTCCTCTCTTGGTAGTACTTCATAACCCCGAGTAGTCTTAACCATGTGCACATTTTATTGTATTATGTGTTTTGTTATAATTTTGCAATATAATAAGTTGAGATGTTAGATTAACATGTCAAAGTAGAAAAACAAATTATAAACACAACACTAAGTCTAAGAATCATTATTCTCTATTTAGGCCTTGCCTTTAGCTCCACATTAAGAATATTTACAAATATATTTATATCATGATTTGTTCAAACTTATCCCACATGGATTTAAACACTAGAAAAATAAATAATAACATTATTTATTTACATAATCAACTATTTCCCATGGATTAAAATGGATATTACAAAGGTGCATTGCATGGAACATTGCAATATGCTTTAGGGGATGAGCACCCATGGGGTATTCTATCTTCTCAAATTCAAAATATCTTTTTTTTTATTTATATAGCTCGACCATTTCAATTATTAAACAACCAACATCAAGTGCCTTGTCATTGGCAAGATGCTTGATTATTAAACTTTATAAATAGGCGTCACTCCCTATTAAACTTTACAAACGGGCGTCACTCCCTGAAACAATTTCACCAACCCTTCCCACTTTTGATAACATGCCATCCCTGCAACAATATTGAAATATGGTAAAGAACATTTATATGATCCACATGGAGGCATGATATGGTAACGAACATTTATCACACTATGTTTCCTATGTGACTAGGGTTTTCCCTAGTTGCCTTTATCGATCCATCTCTGAATTGTTCATTGGAATCGCCCATCGCTCAATGAGAGTCGAAGTTTGAAACACATGATACGGGAAAAGAAAATGGAACCATGACACAAGAACCCATGGGATGGACTCATTTAGTGCCTGGGAAGACTGCTTTCCACTTTCACTGGATTTGAGCAGAGCTGCTAACTATTGTTGAAGAAGGGTCATTTTCTTCACTTGTAGGATCGGGTTCTAAGTAGCTTGGGAGATGCCTGCAAGGAGACAAAGTCGATCATCTCTCTAGTTTGATCCATGACTCAAAGGAAACAAATTCAACCTTAACAACTTCATTTTGTAGAAAGATTGGAATATATCCCTCAATTGGATCTCACGTCCTTGGAACCAAGAAAGAGATCCCTCATTCTATCTGAATGAGCTCTGGTTGGAAAGTTTATAGGCCTCTTTCCCAACACAAAAGCTATGGAAATATGGATAGTTGAGCATTGGTCCTCCCTTGAAGATCAATGGACGGGTAATATCATTTTCCTCTCAACATGGTTATTATGTCTTTCTATTTTTAAATAAGGAAGAGTGAAACTAGATATTGAAATCTAGGCCATACTTCATGGGATCCAAGGGAATGTGTATGCACTCATGGAACATTGAGTTCAATCCAGAGAACGAGATTACAAGAGCTCCAATGTGGGACAGATTACCTCACCTTCCATTAATTTTCTAGGATGAATGCTCCCTTAGAGAGATTGAAAGCAAATTGGGTCATTTCATTGATTTAGTAGAACCAAAAGGTAACCTATATTCTTGTGCCAAAATATGCATGGAGGTGTATTTGGAGAAGGGACTCACAAAATCTTTGCAAATTAATATCAATGGGTGGGGCCACCATCAAGTGCTAGATTATGAGCAGATTCCTTTCAAGTGCAATATTTGTCATGAGTATAGACATTTTTCTAAAACTTGTCCAAACATCCAAGTAGAGCAGCCCCCTTCAAAACAACAGTCAAGGAAGGAACTGGAGTTCAAGATGGTTCCAAGAAGGCATAGAAATTTGTAGTGAAAGGGGCCATCTCATCCAAAGACAACAGAAGAGGCTCTGTCCACATCAAGAAACCACAAATTTGATGTTCTTGGGAACCTAGAGGGATTATAAAACACTGAAAAATACATAGAATAAAGTTGAAGAGGAATAACTCATGACTAGTTCATTTTAGTAATGATATAGACCCCCCCCAAAGGATCTAACAACCATTACCCAAGAAGAAGAGGAGGAAGCAAAAGAAGAAGAAGGAAATGAAGAAGATGTAGAGGAGCCAAAGGAGGAAGATGATGTTCAATAAAGGAGACAGACAAGGAAGAAAGGGACTTAGGTCAAAGTGAGAAAAAAAAAAGCAAAGCCAAAAGTGCAATCCCAACATGAGCACTCTAAATCTTTCTCCTTTTTCAAAGTCCTGAAGAAGGATCCTAATCCCTCCCCTCTTCTTACAAGGGGAAGAAAATCCAATAGGGATAGGATAACTCATGAAGAAAAGATGATTATTCACTTGGGACATCAGGAAATTCTTGGTTTTATCTTGAGATAATTACGATCTATTTCTATATTTCACTCCAGAATCAATTTGTGAGAATTTATCCATGTACATAGGAGATTGGTATGAAAATCCCCTATAAAAAATTTGATTTCTCTCTCCACTATTTCATGGAGGGATGCTAGAAATATGCACTATTCCATAATGTACTTTTTGTAGTTTGCAGTAAATTGTTTTATGTAATATTAGAGAACCTCTTGACTTTGGGCTCTAAATCATTGAAGGATACCTATGTACTCTACTACTAGCACTAGCTACATATTTTTACAATAATATACTATTTTCCTATTTCAGTTTAAAAAAAAATCAATGCATTACAATGTCTTCATGCTTTCAATCTATATATCTCAATTTATATAGCATTAATTACTTTATTGCAAGGTGCATATTATGTCAATGAAACTAAGAAGACAACAACAAGGTTCCTACAATGTCCTAAGTAAGCCTACCTAATCATGTTAGGATTGTGCTTTTCCATTCTTTAAAAGGAAAGAAAAAACAAAAAATGAGAGTTTTTGCATTGTGTTGTGGCCTAGAAAGCAATATGAATTGACCCCAGTATACAATGCAATCATTGTTACATTTCTTGGTGCTTATTGATAGTGTCATGAGTGCCATTTTACTTTCATAAATAAAAATATTAAAGTCTTGGGATGGTTAACTAGATTATGCACGCTCATAAAAGTAGTGTATACGAGTTGTGAGCATTGTAGGGTTTATGTAGTAGAATACATTAGAATGTTGGCAATGCAATATCGATGTGATTTATGAATAATGTTAACGTTATGGCTTGCACTTTTAGGAGAAAGCTAATCTTGTAGAAAAAGGAGTCTTTTTCTAGTCACAGATTTGCTAAGAATCCAACATAAATTTTAGGGATGAGTAGAGTTCTACCATGATAAAAAAAATGAATCATTGTACAATTTGTCATTTATTTTGGTACTTTTTGGGTGAAAAAATTGGAGCTATGCACTTTTAGGGCCCATTTTAGGAGCATGGCCCATTTTGGTGATTTAGGGTTCATAAGCTTCTGACGCTAGTTTGAGGCATCAAATGACATTTTTTGGAGTCCAAATTTGATATTCAAACAATGTTTTCAATATCCTAATTTTGGTATACACATCAAGAGCTTTCCAACGACACATATATAACCTCGACTGGAGTTTGTATAAGGAATTTATGTCTCTCACAAGTTGACCTATCATGTGGACCACCATGATATTGAGATGATGCCACATCAGTTCCCATTACTCAGAAACAACATTTCATACTATCATTTTTGCTAAATATTATGTTTTGTGCTACCCAAAAGTCATCAGTGTTGAAATTGGGCTCTGGCACCATTATGTAACATATTCATAGCCTACTTATGAGAATTAAGGTATAGTTTGACTCACAGATTTGAGTAAAACTTTTCTATCATCACTTCTTAGTTAATTGTCTATAAATTCTATCCTTAGACCCATGAAGAGGATAGATACCGAAAAACATGATAAGATTATGGGAAATTGTACTTTTCTACTCAATCCAGTGAAGACTTGATGAAAATGATAGAATACATAAAGAAAACATTCTTGGCCTAATTCTCATTTTTCCACTGTCT
This sequence comes from Picea sitchensis, assembly GCA_010110895.2. Taxonomy (NCBI): domain Eukaryota; kingdom Viridiplantae; phylum Streptophyta; class Pinopsida; order Pinales; family Pinaceae; genus Picea; species Picea sitchensis. The sequence goes on from SNQJ01S0031647.1 coordinate 30,988, forward strand.
ATCTTCCTCTCTTGTTGGTACTTCATAACTTTGAGTAGTCTTAACCATGTGCACATTTTATTGTATTATGTGTTTTGTTATAATTTTGCAAAATAATAAGTTGAGATGTTGGATTAATATGTCAAAGTAGAAAAACAAATTATAAACACACCACTAAATCTAAGAATTGTTATTCTCTATTTGGGCCTTGCCTTTGGCTCTACACTAAAAATATTTAAAAATATATTTACATCATGATTTATTCAAACTTATCCCATGTACCTTTAAACACTAGAAAAATAAATAACAACAACATTATTTCTTTACATAATCAATTATTCCCAAGATTAAAATTTGGTATTACAAAGGTGCATTGCATGGATCATTTGTGATATATTCTAGGGGATGAGCACCCATAGAGTATTATATCTTCTCAAATTCAAAATATCTTTTTATTTCATTGAACTAATCTATTAACTCCTTTTCTTTTATACTTTCTCCATGCAAAGAAAAACTTTTATTTTCATCCGCGCGATGTCACCTTAACTTTCAATTGGCAAGATACTTGATTATTCTCTCTATATGTTCTTTTAAAATAACATTTTTTACTTTTCCCGAGAATTCCATGTTGGAATCCTTTTCTTTAATGTATTTTTCATAAATTTCATGTACTTATGCAATAATTTCTTACTAATTTATCTCACCCAATCAATAGGTTCCTAAATCTAGTTGTTTCTAGAATTGTTTTGGATGGCATGTGAACGTCTCAATTGAAACAATAACTTTATTTCTTAAGAACATATTTTTTTTAATGTATAATCTTTTTTTTATTCATACATCCAATGTGTCCCCTCACCTAATCTAGCACTTAATAATTGTTTTTCACATTCATGTGCATTGAACATACCAACCATTATAATGTCTCTTACTGGGTTTTCTCTTGTAATATTGAAAGCATTCCTCTTTCGTGTATATCACGTTTTGTTAAAATATTTCTTATTTATTTAAAACATATAGGTTATGTGGCATTCTTGATTGCTCTTTGGACTTTTTGGAATAATGCATCTCTATTTTGGTAGTTTAATCTTTGTATAAGATTGTTAATTGATAGTTTTTTTATTTAGCCATTTCAATAAGAGAAAAGAAAATGGACATACAAGGGGATTTTCGAAATTTAATCTCAATTCTAAAATTCTTCATTTAATAAATTGTTCTCTCCTATACTATCATATAGTTCACAGTCCACACCTCAGGTCCCAATAAAATGTGGATACCATTACAAATCAAAATCTCAAAGAAACTACATAAGATAGTAAGCATTTACCCATAATTGTAATGTCTCCTATATCTACTAAAATCTTGGAGCGATGCTTCCCTCTTAATTCCTCCATATCAACTTGTTCCATCCATGTGGGATTTCTACTCTCTATAAACATATTTGATTGCATACAATGTACCCTAAGATTAAAATATCCTACTAAAATTACCTCTCCCACTTGTAAAAAATCTAAAATGTTATTTTCTACATATAAAGGTAAGATTGAGATATGTTTGGCATTTTATATATTTGAGGCTCAAGAGTAGCAAAGTAACAACCTGTTATGAATTTTTTTTCTTAACGTCCATTCACTTCAAGCCATAAAAATTGTTTATTATTATAAGTTCGAGTGACATATATCGTATTTTCATAACATTTACATACATAACAAGCAACACTTCCAAACGACCTTCTTATGATATTGTCATTGAGATTCCACATACACTATTTATAAAACTAAGTATGCCATGCAGATCCCTATCATCACACTCCCAAGTTTCTAGAACAAAGAACATATCAAGATTACTTGAAAGATGTTGTGAATCATCTACTTATCTGTAGATTGAATGTTAATGTTCCACATACAAATAGTCTAAGATCTCTATTCATATATTCTTGAGCTAATTAAAAATACTTGATAGTTGATTTTAAATATTTATAATCATTAGAATTTATTCCATTTCATTAGATTATAGTTTAGTGATTGAGATAAAGCATCACTATGTTAGATACCCAAATTCAAACTCACCAACCATAAAACTTCGAAAATTGAATTATGACCAAAATTTCACTATGCATTGATTGTATGATACCTTCTTCACTTTGTCCTCTACACTATGATGTAATATGAAGAAGAAGAATAATAGGGTGAACTAATCTACGAGGTAAAGTTAGAAACAACTTAATTAAACACTTTTTTACATTTAAAAGATTATATATTTATGTTATTTTTATTTTGAATAGTTTTTGGAAAAAAAAAAAAAGTCTTAACAATAAAGTTGTTTTCTGTTAATTCTTCAAATTTCCATATTAACTTTTAATATCTAATTAAATAAACTTATAAATATGTTTTTTAAAATAAAACTTTAAATTTATAATGAATATTTTTCTAAATATAACATTAAAAAAATTACATAATCGAGTTTTTAACTTTGTAAGAGGATACAAACCATAGGTGTTAATAATCCATATGTATAAAAACACTGCATAGGTGTTAGCTCTTGATTTACATATCATAAAGTTATTTATAATAAAAAAATAATAATTTTGACAAAGTTCTATATTGTTGGACTCACGATGGATAAAATGTCAGGCTGAAGTCGTTGATTTGGACTGATGATGGATAAAATATCATGCTGAAGTCATTGATTTGGACTTGATTGTGGCACACCTAGATTTTACACGAAAACAATGTGAAGTTGGATTCTTGTTACTTTTAATGTTTGTCTTCCCTTCAAAACTTATTAACTAAAAATCACAAAAATTGTAGAGCGAAGAAAATCACAAAAATTGTTCCCAGATTGGAAAATTATTAGTGGGTGGAGGTGTGCTATGGTATGTCCTCTTGTCAATTTTCAAGTTTTCTCATTGGCTTGAAATTGGAGTGGATGAACTACATCACAAAGTGTTGAGATAATTGCATGATATAATTTAACTTAGATTGTTTAGATCAATGAATCTGTAACTTGTTTAAATCAATGAAGTGGTCACTGGTTTATAAGTTATTTAGTAAAAAGATTTAAAACTAGTGAATGAAATTGTATTTTGATATAAAAAATATATTAATGGTATGTTGTTTAATATAGAGTGATGTGTAATTCTTTCAGTCTAGTAAACATTTTATATATAATCATCACTATAGGTTATGATATCCTTTTTTTGCCCCATCATGTCGCCCTGAAATATAAGTCTAGAACAAATTGTCACTACCACAATCACTGCCACTGCCACTATCACTGTCACTGCCACTGTTAATGTTACTACCATTGTCACATCAACCTGTAACCAGTCAACTTGTCACTGTGTCCAAATTGTCACATCAACCTGTCCAACCTGTCACTGTCACTGATACTCAATCAAATCCTCTCACATGGATCATATACCAAAGACACCTCTCAACTAGATGTCCAACATCACTAACACATGCCTCTACCAAGCATGTACCAACATCACCAACATACCCTCACAAAATATGTGTCTCAACCATGTACCAAACCATCAACATGTACCATACCAAACATCAACCATGTACCACAACCTGTACCACAACAAGTGCATCAACCATGCACCAACAATGTATCTCAACCATATACCATATCACTCAATCATGCCATGTACCATAGGATATCATCAATGAAGTGCCTCAAGCATAACCAAGATAACCTCAATACCAAGATACCAATATAGCCAAGATGTTCTACTAATCAATGTACCATAACATCACTAAGGTGTACCTCAACATATACCAATGTCACTAAGACATGTACCAAGAGTGTGCCTCACACCATGCACCAAGTATGTGCCTCATCCATATACCATAGGCCTTAACAAAGTACTCAAGAATGTTCCTCAATATCACCAAGATGCAACCTCATAACATATAGAATAACATACTTGTAACCTACAGTTGACCTATTGTATCAAATAACAAATGAGTAAACCAACCTGGGCATTAACAACTTGGTACAAGCATCACTTTTCACAAATCCACGACTTTCTCCTTTATTGCTCGCGGATATCTACGCTTTCCTCCACTACAACCTGCATACATCTGCACCCTGCTAACCTATAACCCGCATATACCTCAAAAACTATGGTTACTCACATTTGTTGCAAATCTGAGACTTTCACCTACAACCTTCCTTCACAACCTCAGACTTGTTACCTCAAATTCGACCTCAGATTTTCCAATAAAAAGATAAATGATATCACTTATTCACTTAGACATATTCAATAGAATGTGTGTGTGAATGTACTTATGAGAGACTCCTTGAGGTGTATTTATACTTTTTCTTTAAGTAACCTCTTTCATTACTTTAGGGGTTTCTTGTTACAACCACTTAACCCTTTCATTAAAGACTTGTAACCAACTAGGGGCTTCTTGACCATTCTTCGAGGCTTCTAACTTCACAGGGGCATAACTCCTCAACCGTGAGGAACTACGTGGCATACCACCTATCAACAGAAATATCATGACGAGGACTATCTATCCATGAGTAAGTTGCTTTCATTTTCATTGTCCTTCATGTCCTTATTCCTTAACCAACTTCAAGTCTCATGACCACACCTATGGGGCTTCATGTAGACTTCATCAAATGCATCCATCATACTTGTTGAAATTATTGACAATTAACCCACCATCAATATCGATCACAACTCTGGGGTATCTCGAATTCTCTAAGGGTTGACATCAATGACAACCAACTATCCAAAAATCTCCCCCTTTGGCATTGATGACATCATCAACATTGATGGCGACACTCATACTCCAATACTCATGCTCCCCCTGTGACCATTGATCCTCATCAATGTTTCTCTATCTCTCCCCCTTTGATGTCAATGGAAAAGGGTATCTCTCCTTGGAGTTGATCCCCCTATCTTCATGCGTCCATTCTTTCTCTTAACATGCTTTTGTCATCATGTTTCTTTCCACGTTCTTCTTCTCTTTTGATAGAAAAGAGTGACTCCCCCTGAAGATATACCTTCTCTGAACAATCCTTCTGACTTAATGCACTTGAATCTTACTTTTTTAATATTTCTCTTTCTCTCCCTTTGACATCAAGGGAAAAATGGTAACTCTCATTTGTTCTCTCTCCCCCCTTGTATGCAAGCCTCTTCTTTTCTCTTCATGGTGTTTCCTCATGTAAACCTATGATGTATATGAGAAGCATTCACAAATATTATTTTCTTGTATTCTTCAAGTATTTTGCATCTCCGTCCCTGTCTACATGCTACTGATCTTCCTTACTGAATCTCTTGATGATTTCTCTTCCCTTGACTTCTCTGCAAGATGTCGTGTAGATCAATGTAGGGATACCTGTAAATGTTTCCTTTCCTCTCTTCTAGTGTTTGCTAATTGTCTATTGGTGTTTCCTCTTGTAAATCTATGAAATATATAAAAAGCATTCATTACTTGATTTCTTCATTCACTTGCCATGTTCACTTGACCATCCTATTCAATGATTTTCTTCTGATGATTGACGGTTTCTCTTTCCCTGTTTTGTTATGCCTTTTGATGCTTGTAATTCTGTGACCAAATGATTCCACTGATTCCAATTGTAAATATGCTCTTTCATATATTTTTCTAGACCTGCAAATGATCTCATAAATCCAACTTTATCCATATTTCACACACTGTCCACGGCTTTGCTACTTAATTGTCCATAATGTTGACCCATCTATCACTTGCACTATCATGAAGGCTTCACGACTGCAACTGATCATCACATATTCTTGTTGCTTCAAACTGAATAAAATGTGTCCACTGGTCTTCTTTATCCGCAAATCAAACTCTACATGTCTGGAACAACCTGTACTGAAGATATCCATGCCTGAATACATACGTGGAATACAATCATAAACTTATGCCTGTGTAATTTCCAACTCTACTTCTCAACTAATCAATCTTGTCATTATGTACTTCTAATATTTGATTTCTATGTCTCTGCAAATACTTCAAATTACTCGTAGGATGGTTCTTTGACCTATAGTAGATAATGAAATGAATCCCCCTGTTCAATATTCATATTCACTGGGAGTCTCCAAGCCAGATGGCTCAGAAAAATACTCACTCTCATGCGGATTAGTCGTCTCTTTGAAATCTGACTTCTTCCTTTTTTCATGTGGATTCATTATGATCTTGCACTACAATTCTTGAAAGTACAATTTCTCAGGCATGTTCTTTGTTCTCTTGATATTCTTTTCTTACTGTTGCAAATCCTGTGATCTCTGGGACTTTTTCTCCATTCATTCGCTCTTCTTGTTTTCCATTTCTTCTCTGAACCTTCCTGTATTTGACACCTTCCTTTTTCCCTGTAGATTTTTCCTTGTCCTGTACTATTGCCACTCCTAAGAGTATGACTTATGGGCATCCTTCATTCATATGATCTTCCTTTACATGTTCTTGTTTTCTTTTCCAAACCTTCTTATATCTTATATCAATGTTATTTTTCATTGAAGTATTCATCATGCTCCTACAATAACGAGCTATGCAACCATAATTGTGGCATTTGTAACACTCAATTTTGTGGGGAGCCACATAGGTATTTCTTGTTTGAACATTTTTTCCATATGCTCTGTAATCTACAACTTTATGTCCAAAGTTAATACAAATAAAACAATGACCATAAAATAAATTTGCATACCTCGGAGTCAATGATCTTCTCTGTGGTGTAGTCCTTATGAATTCCTACCTTGGTTGATCATGATCTTCTCTTATGTTGATTATTTCATCATGATTGAAACTTCTTTGTTTCTTGAATGTGGAGGGTCTTGTTGAAGATGTATCTGTATCATTTTTCTTTGATTCTTGCTGACCATGATTCCTTCCTTTGAGTACTTCCGCATAACTCTTACTCTTTTCTTCATTCTTCTTTTCTGGCAACTTGGAATTCTTCTCTTCAACATTCTCTATTGATGATGATGTGAATGTTTCTCTCTCTTCAACGTTCTTGTTGAGCTTGTTGATTTTAACTCTCAATATGACAACTTCTTCTTAAAGCTTCTCAACCTCTTCTTCTTTCTTCATCATTTGAATCTTCATGACTTATTTTGTTCTATTTTCTTCTTCAAGGCTATGATTTATTTTTCAATCTTTCTCTCTTCTTGACCAAATTCTGCTTCAAAATTATTTAATTCCTAATATCTTTCCTTGAGATGATCTGTCATATTATCTCTCTTTTCTACTTCCTTTCTCTCGGTTTCCAAACACTACTTCTCTTCCATTGCTTCCTTTCTTAGTGTTGTTATTTCGACTTCCAAACACTGCTTCTCTTCCATTTGACTTTTGTATGTTTCTTCAATCTTTCTGGATTCTTCTAGTCGAGATTTCAGTTTCACGATGACCTGTTGGGATTCTTCGAAACTTTCTTGAGAATTATTCTTGACCAATTTTTCCTAAAGAGACTTGTTCTTCTTCCTTTATTTTGTCAATTCGTCTAAAAAACTAATTAACTCTGCTTCAAGGTCTACTATGCCTTCTTCACAATATTCTTCTTCTGAATCTATCTGACATGATTAACATCTTTCTTCTTCTTATGTTCTTGCATATTCTTTAGAATTCTCTGGATTTGTGATGGGATATTCCTCAGAGTAGAGATTATGTAGCTTATCCCAAATTTCTTTAACTAATGAACATTTTCCAACTTTTTCTCTTATTGGATCATGTAATCCTTCCTAGATGTAATCCATTGTTATTTTGTTGTTTCTTTTCAATTCCTTATTGGCTACAATTGTTAGGATCCGATCCTAACCCCTCTTCGTGGATCATTAGTTAGTATGATATATTTTATATGTAATAAAGGATGACATTAGTTAATAAGTCTTATTAAATAAAGGAGAATAAGTCAATGTAAGAAGACCTAATAGAAGCTTCTACTTCTAGAAAGATATTCACCCAAGAGGCTCACCCCTATACCCTTTGAGCCCTCCAGTTGGCTCCCGTGAAATCATCAACTCTCACAGGATGGAAAAATTGTTGAATAAAGGCCACCATGGTGTGATTCCTCAATTTAAAGCCATCCAGGTCACTAATCAAGCCTCTTCTGAAGTCTCTCCTATCCTGTAACTAATCTTGGAAAAGTACCCTAGGGTCTTTGAGGTTCCAACAAAATTACCTCCCTCTAGAGGTGAGCATGATCATAGCATCCCTCTCCTTCAAGGAAGTAAACCCCCCAATGTACGCCCCTATAGGCATCTATTTTACCAAAAAAATGAAATAGAAAAAACAATACAAGAATTATTGGAGGCAAGGGTAATTAGCCCAAGTACTAGCCCATATTCGTCCCTGGTGGTGATGGTCTTAAATAAAGAAGGTGCTTGGTGCATATGTCCAGATTTTCATGCCCTGAATAAATTGACCATCAAGGATATGTTTCTCATTCCTATCATTGATGATATGTTGGATGAACTCTAGAGCGCATGTTTCTTCACAAAATTAGACCTTCGCTCAAGCTATCAACAGATTTAGATGAAGGAGGCAGATATTACAAAGACTGTTCTTAGAACTCATGAAGGACATTATAAATTCTTGTTCATGACTTTTGGCCTTTGTAATTCCCCATCCACCTTCCAAAGTATCATGAATAAAATATTGAAATCTTACCTTCAAAATTTTTTCCTGGTTTTCTTTGATGACATCCTCATTTACAGTCACACTTGGTATTCCCACCTTCTCCATGTCGACAAAGTCCTTCTCTTGCTACAGGAAAACCAATTGTTTGTCAAAAAGACCAAATGTTCCTCTGGGGCTAGAGAAGTGGAATACTTGGGACACATTGCAGGTCGAGATGGTGTAAGAGTGGACCCCAAAAATATATAATCTATGCAGGATTGACCGCGACCCATGACCTTAAAGCACCTATGGGGTTTCCTCAATCTCACAGAATATTACAGGAAGTTTGTACACCATTATGGGAAAAATGTTAAGCCCTTGATCGACTTTCTTAAAAAGAATTCATTTCATTGGACACTTGTCTCTGAGAAAGCCTTCGCATATTTAAAGTGGTCCATGTGAACTACTCCATTCTTAACAACTCTTGACTTCAACAATTTTTTTTTGGTAGAATCATATGCTTCTGGCACAAGTATTGGTGCAGTTATCACACAAGATGGTCGACCTCTGGCATTTACTAGCCAAGCATTGAGTGGCCATAATTTGGCCATATCTATGTATGAAAAATAAATGATGGTCATTCTCCATGCAATGCACACATGGCGACCATATCTTTTGGGACATTGTTTTCAGATCATAAGAGACCACCATAGTCTGAAGTATTTTTTAGAGCAGCGGTTATCCTCCCCATAACAGAAAAAGTGGTAGACCAAAATGTTGGGTTACGATTATGAAATCATATATAAAAAGGGAAAAGACAATATAATGGTGGATGCCTTGTCACAAAAACATGAGGAGGATGGCTCCCTCTTTTCCTTATCCTTACCTGTTCCGAATTGGATTGGGGAAGTACGAAAAGAGTGGATACAACACCCGACTATGTCCAGGATAATTCATCAACTTCAGGAGGACCCTAATCCTCCCCTCGGCTACACTTTGCAAGAAAATATTCTCAGGTATAAGGATTACCTGGTTCTGTTTCCATCTTCAACCCTCAAGCCGAGGCTCTTAAATGAGTTTCACTTGTCTGCTATTGTGAGCCACTCTAGATTTAAAAAGACCTATTATCATGCCCATCGTTCTTTTTTTTGGGAAGGCATGAAGAAGGACATCCTTCTCTTTGTTACTGAATGTGAGGTGCGCCAACGCAATAAAGGTGAAACTGTCAAGTCTCCAGGAGTTATGTAACCCCCACCCATTACATCTTTTATGTGGATGAACACCTCCATGGAAATATCCACAGACATTGTGTTTGATCATGACCCAACTTTCACCGGCACATTTTGGCAAGAGTTGTTTAAATTGCAGGGCACCCAACTGAACATGAGCACCTCCTATCATCCCCAATCTGACGAACAAATGGAAGTGGTCAACAAATCTTAATCTACAGCCAACAACCACTACACATATTCAACTAAACTAATGTCAACAACCACCTACAGTCAATACATATCTTCCAAGAACATCAAAGGTTCAATCTATTGATAAAATGTTGCAAGGTAGAACATCCACCCTTGCAGCTCTGAAGGATAAACTCCACATGGCTCAAAATCGTGTGAAGCAACAGATGGACCAACATCGTTCAGAACATGTTTTTCAGGAAGGTAATTAGGTGTTTCTCAGACTCCAACCTTACAAAAAAACATCTCTCAAAGACCAAGGACATTGCAAGATTGCACCCAAGTTTTATGTCCCCTATCATATCATCAAGCGTATTGGTTTAGTGGCCTAAAAATTGGACCTTCCAACTACTTCCAAAATCCATCCGGTTTTCCATGTTTCATGTTTAAAGAAAGCGGTGGGAAAAAATTGCAGAGTACAAACCATCCTTCCTGAATTAGATGAAGAACACTTCCTTTGGCTCCAACCAAAAGTCATCCTCAATGGACGTGAACATTGATTGCGTCAAAGAACTATCAAGGAAGTGATGATCAAGTGGAAGGGCACATCACCAAAGGAGGCGACTTGGGAACCATCGACCATACTTCAGTAGTTTCCACAACTTAGGCGTTGATGACAAGGGCGTTTTTGAAGGGGGAGGGCATGTTAGGATCCGATCCTAACCCCTCTTCGTGCGTCATTAGTTAGTATGATATATTTTCTATGTAATAAAGGATGACATTAATTAATAAGGCATATTAAATAAAAGAGAATAAGTCAATGTAATAATACCTAATAGAATTTTTCGCTTATAGAAAGATCTGTTGATTAAGGTTGGTTGTCATTGATGTCAACCCTTGAAGAAAGACCCGTAGCACAAAGGTTTGGGTAATGGACCCAATATTGTTTGATGTAAATATGACTCATTATTGTTTTTTCATTGTTGAGGTTTGGGTAATGGACCCAATATTGTTTGATGTAAATATGACTCATTATTGTTTTTTCATTGTTGATAAGAAGTAATATGGATGAACTCCAAAGTGGTCCTTATGGTGAAAGCCCCTCAACGGAAGACGCTTTAGGAGTAAGAGAACCCATACTAATTGTGGAATAATGAGATGAAGGAAAGGAATTTGTCAGGGAAAATATCATCCCAGATGGATAGTGCTTTTCATGTCATTTCCGGTGGTGCTGTGGATCGCCACATAATTCCTCAATGGTTAGAGAGTTATGGCCATGAGAAGTTGAGACCCCTGTGCTCAGTAATGGACCCAAGTTTGTTTGATGGGTAATGGTATGAGTTATGATATATTTTCAGATAATACTATTCTATATGGATATTACATGTCATGCCATTTTGGTGAAGGTAGAACGTCACATAACTCCTCACCGCTTGAGAGTTATGGCCCCACGAAGTTGAGACCCTCATATGTCATCTAGAAGTTCCAAAAGGTCAAAGTGAATTAAAGTGGTTTAAGAGATTTTAAAAAGGTAAATAATAAAGTGAAGTGGATGAATGTATTATAATTCAAAGTGAATACAAATAAATTATTTCCACACAAATTTAATGGAGAAATTAGAAAGTGGACCCAACCCCAAAATAAGAAAATAAGTGACCCAGAAGACAGCCTTTAAGGAAGCTACCGAGTATAAATAAGAGGCAAGGCTCTCATTTGAATCACAATTGAACATACGAATATCTATAGGTGAATGAGGTAAACCAAGGATATCTAAACCGGTGAATTATGAGTGAAGGTGAATAAAGAAGGTTGAAATGCAAGGAAGGATAAATTCTTTGATGCTGCTTTCTAAGGTATTTTATTTATTTAAGGTATCTCACCATTTTCACATAATTTTTTTTCTCTCATAATGATTCAGACTGTGAAATTGTTATGAAAGGGAGAAAACATATCCGGGTATCTGTGGAAAATTCAGCTTGTGGGTCGTTGTATTTTGGAGTTACACTGCGGGAAAATAGGGCTTGTGGTCAGTCCCTAAACTAGTCAAAATCGTGTTTCGTGTAAAAACGTCATAACTTCTTCATAACAGATCCAAATTCAGTGAGACAAAATGTTTTGGTTAGGGATAGTATGCAGTATCTTTTAACCATTTAATATCAATTCATCAAATATTTTGTGTGTAATGCTCTACAAGGTTACCTCTAGAATAAGCCATAATTCAACAAGGTATGTCATTTTGCCATAACTATTTTTCCGAGAGGTTCCAAGTGTCACACTTGGATTAATTGTATTAAAAACACCGAAGAACACAGTATAAGTTTCAGATATTTACACATTACAAGTTCAATGTTATGATTACCTGCTAGGTTGTTGATTAATCCAAACTAGTACGTGAGACCAAAGAAAAGTTTGATGAAAATGCCGCCCCTTTATTTTAAAGTTAAGGAAGGTTTGTATGCGACCACATGGGCCAATTGTATTCATTATAGAGCTGCAAATCACATTTGATGATGAAATTGATGGAGGGCTTTGGTTGTGGTACATGCTGGAGTACACGTATGAAGGGTGAAGCATTGAGCGCATGTTGCCACGAGGTGTATAGTTGATGATGTTGGTACATATTGATGAGTCATAGTTGATGAGTAGTTGACACATGATTGGAACACACTTGGTACAATGGTTGATGCACTTGTTTATGGTACGTGCTGATTACGCTGGTGCATGGTTGATGCACTTGTTTCATGTACATGTTGACAGGTTGAGGTATATGCTGATGCATGGTTGATGCATGTTCAGATTTATTGGTACAAAGCCATGAGGTATATCTCATAGTGATATTGTGACATTGGTTCCATCATTCACTTCTACTTCAAGGTGGCAGAATGGGGCGGGACACGCTATTGTAACCACCCTCCTAGTTGTAGCCTGAGAACACATTAGTTGTAGCCCCTTCCGGTTGTAGCCAGAGAGTTGGGGAGTTGAGCCTGCCATCTTGAGAAACTAGTTGGAGCTCCTCCGGGGCCAGCCGAAAACAGAGGGAAGTTGGTGAGCCCAATGAATGTAATTCTTCACATTATTATAAGAAAAATCATTTTGTAGTTTTATCCCGATTTAATTTCCACGTGAAAACATTATGTATTGCGTAATGCAGGTGATTGTTTATTTTACCGCTCATTATTGATAATAATTCTACATTGATATAACATTTGAAGAAAAAGGATTATAATTACGCTTATTAACATTCACCCCTACTCTCAATAATCCAACAATTGGTATCATCGGAGGTTCCTTCAAATCGGCTTAACCATGTAAAGTTGCAGATCATGTAGAGAACCAACTCATATAAAAAATGGAATAACATTGATGGACAAAAGTATTTTTGGAGCATAAGGATGAAGAAATATATACGGCAATGAGATTTCAAGTTTGGCAATCAATCAGATGGATACACAACACCAACAGCTCCACCAACAAATGACAAAGCAAAGGAAACTCTATGAGAATAATTCAAAAGCCATAAAAGCACTTTTGAATGATCTTGCGATACAAGATTCACCAAAGTTTTACATTGTAAGTCCGCTAAAGATATTTGGGAAAGCTTCAAAATATTTATGAAAAAGAAAAAAGTTAAAAGCAGTTAGAAAGTTTCAAATCCTACAGTAGGTCAACAACAACTAAAAATGAAGGAAGATGAAGATATCGCAGCTCTACTCTCTTACTTAAACTCCATGAAACAATGAATGCAATCATGGGGTTGGGAGAATAAATCAAAGAATCAGAATTGTTCAAAAGGTATTATGATCTCTTCCCATGAGATTCAACCCTAAGATATCAACATCTAGAATAAAGATCGATCTAAACTCAATAAGAATGGATGAACTACATGAATCTTCACAACATGAGATGAGAACTAACAGAAAATCCAGATAAAAGAAGCAACCCTTCAAAGCATCTAAAAAATCAAAACAAAAGAAAAGGAACAAGAAGAATATATAGCAAGAAGAAATACGCTCCTCAGGAAGATGATGAAGAAGTGACCAACTTCACAAAAGACCTAACAAGGGAACCAATGGTAGGTACGAGGTAAGCTTTAATTTGTTTTAATTGTGATGGTATTGGTCATTTTGCTAACAAAATGTCCCTCATAAGAAAAGAGAAATGATGAAAGGTTACTCAAAAGGTGCACAAACATATAAAGGCAAAATAATTCACAAAGAAAAGTTTTCAAGAAAACTTTTGCACCAAAGAAGACATCTCATCATCGATAAAGATGAAGTCGGTGATGCTGAACAAGGGAGAGTTCTATTCATGACAATAAAAGAATCTCGATAAAGAAGACTCCTAAAAAGAATATGAAGAAGCATATGAAGACAAAATTGAAGAGGCGGTTGACTTCCTAGAAGAATTAATGAGCGCCATAGAAGTTATTAGAAGAGAAAAGAAGAAAAGCAAGAAACCACAAGCGCAATCCAGATAAGAAAAAGACACTCAAGAACTAACAAATGATCACAAAATTGAAGGTTCAAATAGAAGAAGATAAAATAATTGAAGAAGCACTCAAAAACAACTAGAAGGAAAGGAAAAGATCATCGAAACCCGGAGCGCAGAGATTGTAAGACTAAGAAAGGATATTCAAAAGAAAAATATGCATTAGCTCAAAACTTAGATGACATTATCAAAATAAAATATTATCTTGACAAGTCCGTACTTAGATACAATCAAACATAAAAGGAATCAAGATCCAAAACAAATGTATAAAGAAACAACCGTAAAGTTAAACAATCAAAGGGGATAAAATATACAAGGAAGATTACAGGGACACTTTCCACCTAGAAGATTCAGATTTCAATCAACAACATAGATGTGCCTCAAGAAGAACAAGGATTCATAATAAAGCACCTCCTTTCATAAGATCTTCAACTACCGTATCAAACCATATTTTGGTTTACGTTATGCATGTAATAATTTTGGGATTACAAAAGTTGTAAATTGCGTAGAGCTAACAAAAGGAACAGTAACTACCTTGAGAACCATACACAAAGGGGTTATTCAAGAAGACCTAGTGAAACACATAGAAGAAGTTACAAATGGTTTGAATCTTTGATCACTAAAGTGGAATGTTACAATGTAACAATTTGGACACATGGCCAAAATTGCGTAATCGACAATCCCTCCTAAAGAACTCAACAGAATAACAACAGTCACATACGTGAACCTCATAAAATGACATGTATAAGAAAGCAAGATCGGTATAATAATGAAGAATGCATAGTCGCTTCACAAGCTAAACGTAAGAAACGTTGGTTGGTATGTTGACAAGGGATGTTCAAAACACATACGACAGTGATAAAGACAGATTTCTGACATTGAACAAAGAAAGAGATGGATCAATTTTCTTTAGAAATGATGATTCATCCAAAATCATTGAAAATGCAATAACCGAATTGGGAACAAGAATGAAAAGGCAAAATGTTCTACTAGTAGAAGATATGAAACATAATCTCTTTGCGAGTCAAATATGTGACCAAGTTCATAAAGTTACTGATTCGGCCACAAAAAGTGTGAGATAAGAAAAGAAGGTTTAGAAATTATCGCCATAACCGCAAGAAATTCAAGCAACATTTATGTGTTAAGCTAAATTGAAATGAAAAGTGTTGTTCAGGGAAAGGAAGATGAAAGTTGGCTATGGCAATGTAAGAATGGGTCTACTGCATTTTGATAACCTTGTCAAATCAGCAAAAGAGAAGGGCCGAGAAATGCCCCAGATCCCTAAACCAACCAACACTTTATGCAAGCATTGCCAACAAGGAAAGCAAACAAAGACCATAGTTCAAATCAAATGAATATTCAACAACAAAGCAACTGAAAATTGTGCATACCGATCCGGTTGGACCAACCACAACAAAAGGTTTAAAAGGTGAGAGATTGGGTACTTTATGTTATTAGTTGATGATTGCTGGGAATAAGAATGACTCTAGCTATTTCAAGAACAAATCGAAGCTTTAGTAATTTCAAGATTCACAAGGAAATGGTTGAAAATGATGGAGTCAAGAATCAACTCGCTTTGATTGAATAATGGAGGAGAATTCACCCACAAAGGAATTTATGGACTACCTGTGTAAAGAATCAAGGAATAAAGACAATTGTCGCTAGGACACCAACATAATGGAGTTGTTGAAAGAAAGAATCGTACATCACAATATCAAATGGCTCGAATGATAATGGATTCAAAGCTGACGTATTTTGGACATAGGCGCGCATACAATACCACATTCAAAAACGAGT
The DNA here is from genome assembly GCA_010110895.2 of Picea sitchensis. Lineage (NCBI taxonomy): Eukaryota > Viridiplantae > Streptophyta > Pinopsida > Pinales > Pinaceae > Picea > Picea sitchensis. Next base: position 47,240 of record SNQJ01S0031647.1, read on the forward strand.
AATGCTCATAAACAACACCGATAAAAATCCCTACGAGCTATAGTGGAAAGGAAGACCAAAGAATGTGAAGCACTTCGTAGTTTTTGAAACAAATGCTACATCAAAAGAGAAGATAAGATAATGGCAAATTTTGACTCTCGTGGAAAAGGAATACTTATTGGTTACTAAAGTACAAGAAAGTGTTGCTACAATCTATGATTTAAATAAATAGGAGCATCAACGCATCAATTGATGAAACAAAGTAAAACCAATCAAAGAAAGAAGAAAACAAATCAATGGAACAACTTTTTGAGGAAGAAGATGAAAAGAAGAAGAAGAGGAAGATGAAGAGAACTCGAAAGAAGAAGAAGATAAGTTCGCCAGCATCTCCAAAATATCAATCTAGAAAACGAAAATGTAATAAATCATCCTGACCGACATTGGAAACAAAGATGCATAGAGTTGAGACTAGAAGAAAATCGTTCATCCGTAACACACCTAGCACCTTATCTACAATTGAACCAAACCTGCTTTGAAGAAGCCGAAGAAGGATGAATTTGAATACACATCGATGAAATAGAATTGATCAAATAGAGAAAAAAATGATTAATTTGGGAATGGTTCCAAGACCAAAGAATAAGAATGTGTGATCTATTAACAAAATGGGTTTTTTCGAATAAATTGAATGAAGATGGACAACACAAGGAACAAATTTTAGATTGCATGTAAATGATATGCAACGCATTGAATAAATCGACGAAGAGACATTTTCCCTATTTGTCAGAATGGAAGCAATCTGCTTTATTTTAGCTTATGCATAATTCAAAATGTTAAAGTATCAGATGGATGTAAAATTATATTTTCCCAATGGGCAACTTGAAGAAGAAGTCTACATTGAACAAACCGAAGGATTTCAGTTGTCGAGAACACAGACTAAGGTGTAAATTAAAGAAGGCCTTAATGGTTCAAAACAAATTCTAGGAGCATGGTAAAATTCGTGACCGATAAGTATCCGGCAAAGAAAGTGGTTTAGAAAAGGAAGTGCAAAACAACAACCTAATCGTTGTAAGTCAAGGTAATTTTTCATTAATTGAAGTTTATGTTGATGATATTTTTGGTAGTAATGATGACGTGTTAAGACAAAAATTTGCAAAGACATGCAGAGTGAATTTGAAATGTCATTACTTGAGAACTATCCTTCTTCCAGACTCTCTTCGACACGTCAAAGCAACTGCTGAATTTTTATTTCAAACCAAGTATATCAAAGAAAATCTAAAGAGGTTTGTAATGAAGATTGCAAACCGCTTATCAATCTCATGAAAACCGGGCCAAAGTTGAGAAAACATGATGATTCAAAGTCTACGTATCGCAGGCAAATACAGTTAATGATTGGCAACCTACTATATGTGACAAAGTCCGCACCGCATGTAATGAAAGTAGTTGGATGGGTGGAATGATTTCAAGAAGCATCAAAGGAATCACATATATTAGCAAGAAGAGGATTTTCCGACATCTCAAAGGAACATAAGAGTTTGATTATGGTAATCCAAAAGGAAAAGATCTATCACTCTATTTCCCACACGATGGATTGTAGGTTGTATCGATGACCCATAACTGAGCAACATTCTACTTAGGTGAGTGTTTGGTATCATGGATACAAGAAACAATCATCGGCATAAGTTCATCATTGAGGCGTAGTATTGCAGCAAACAATACGTTGTACACAAAATTGATGAAACAACTCTTGACGATATATACGTGTTGAGTATGATGAGTCCATTCCAATATATTGTGATAATACAAGTGCCATCAAGATCTCAAAAACCCTCGATGATGCACTCCAAGACTAAGCAATATTCCAATCAAGTATCACTTTCAATGAACAAGCCAAAAGAACAAGTGGGCGCATTATCTTTACAAAACCACTTCCTTGGGAAGCCTTTGAATATATTCAAAGACTTGAGTTATTTCTATTCCAAAAATGAATGCTTTTGAATGCTTATCATCTTATATGTCTTAGATGTACACAAGGAAGCACCATAAGAGGACAACCGGCTTGGAAGCAACCCCAAATGGAAAGATACCCTTTCCATCGATGATAAGGAGAGATTTATCAGATGCGAGGACAAAGGCACCTGGCTCCGAGGAGCAGATTTATCGATGCGAGATAGAGGCATGGTTCCGTGGAGAGCAAGAGGATATGATTTTAGTGTTGCATCGTAGTGTTGCCATCAATGCCAAAGGGGAGATTGTTAATAAGGTTGGTTGTCATTGATGTCAACCCTGAAGAAAGACCCATAGCACAAAGTTAGTTTGGGTAATGGACCCAATACATTTGATGTAACATGACTCATTATTGTTTTTTCATTGTTGATAAGAAGTAAATATGGATGAACTCCAAAGTGGTCCCCTTATGGTGAAAGTCTCACAGAAGACGCTTTGTGAGTAAGAGAACCCATGATTAATTGTGGGATAATGAGATGAAGGAAAGTGAATTTGTTAGGGGGGAAATATCCTAGATATTAGTGTTTGTCATGTCATTTCCATTGGCATGTGGAACGCCACACATTCCCTTCACCAAGTAGAGAGTTATGGTCATGAGAAGTTGGAGACCCCTGTGTTTGGGTAATGACCCAAGTTGTTTGATGTAACTGCATGAGTTATCATATATGTTCAGATAATAATTATTCTATATGGATAGTACACAACAAGCGCTACTGGTAGGTATGTAGAACGCCACATAACCCCTCACGCTTTGAGAGTTATGGTCTTATGGAGTTGGAGGACCCCTGTCATTGAAAGTCTAAAAGGTCAAAGTAATCAAAGTGGTTTAAGAGATTTAAAAGATAAATAATAAAATGAAGGATGAGTGTAATATAATTCAAAGTGAATACAAAATAAATTATTTCAATAATAAATCTAATGGAGAAAGTAGAAGTGGACCCAACCCTAAAATAAGAAAGTAAATAAGTGACCTAGAAGATGTTTTTAAGGAAGCTACTTGGAGAGTATAAATAAGAGGCAATGCTCTCTCATTTGAATCACACCTGATCATATTGAATATATATGTGCCTGAGATAACCAAGGATATCTAAAATGGAATTCGAGTGAAGGTGAAGAAAAGAAGCGCCTAAATGCAAGGAAGGATAAATTTTGATGGTGCTTCTAAGGCATGTTATTTCATGTGTCATCTCAACCATTTTTGCTATGCAACTATTTTTCTATAATGATCCGATCAGGAAATTGCTATGCAAGGAGAAAAAATATCCAAGTATCTGTGGTAAAAATTCAGCCTGTGGGTTGTTTTATTTTTTACGTTACACCATGGAAAATAGGTTTGTGGCTAGTCCGAAACTAGTCAAAATTAGGTGTTTCGCAAAATGTCATAACTTATTCATAACAGATCCAAATTTAGTGAGACAAAATGAGTTGGTTAGGGGACAGGTTGTAGTATTCTGTGTACAAGCCAGGTCAATGCATCAAATATTTTGTGTGGGGAACGCTCTACAAGGTCACTGAATAAGCCGAATTCAACAAGGTATGTCATTTTTGCTATAACTCATTTTCAGAGGTTCCAAGTAGTGAAACTTGGAGAAATTGCATAAAACACACCAAAAAACATTATGTATCAAGCCATATCTCTTTATACACATAGGTTCTAATCTATGATTACTTCAAGTTAGGGTTGTTAGTTCAATCCAAAACTAGGCATGTGTGGAGACCAAAGAAAAAGTTTGATGAAAATGTTGGGTCTCTGTTTTTAAAGTTAAGGTTTGTAGGAATGTGATCATATACACCAAGTCTATTATAGAGCTACAAATAAGATTTGGATGATGAAATTGATGAGTCAAGACAGGGTACATGTTGAGTACATGGTTGAGACAAGTAGTTGATGAGTTGGGAGGCAATACAGGCTACGAGGTGGCATTGATGATGTTGGTGGCCATTGATGAGTCATAGTTGATGAGTAGTTGACACATTATTGAAACATACTTGTACATAGTTGGATGTAGTTGTTTATGGTGCATGTGTTGATTAATGTGTTGGTGTAATGGTTGATGCACTTGTTTATGGTACGTGTTGATTGCTGTGTGTTGGTGCATGGTTGATGCACTTCATGAGCCATGGTACAAGCTGATTACAAGTTGATTAATGCTGAGGTATAGGTTGGATGCATGGTGGTTCTATTTATTGGCATGCTTCAGGCCGTATATCTCACGCTGATAGTGTGAGAGTGGTTCCATCATTCTACTCTACTTCAGTGGCGGTGATCTGGGAAAGGGATCTGTGGTTGTAGCCACCTTCCTGGCTGTAGTCAGAACATTGGGGATTGTAGCCTCCTCTAGTTGTAGCCAAATAATTAAGGAGTTGGAGATTCCCAAGTTGTAGCCCCAGAAACTAGGGGTTGGATCCTCCTTCCAAATGCAGCTATAAAACAAAGGAAGTTGGTGCTTCCAATGAATGTAATTCTTCAAGACATATAAGAAAAAACATTCTGTGGTTTTCTCTCGATTTGGGTTTCCACGTAAAACACTGGTGTATTGTGTATGTGTGTGATTGTTTATTTCTTACTGCTCATTATTGGATAATAATTCTACATTGATATAACATTCGAAGAAAAAGGATTATAATTACGCTATTACTTATTCACCCCCCCTCTTAGTAATCCAATAAAATCATCCTCTAGAAGTTTCCTCATAAGATAGAATTAGTATAAATAAGAGTAGGAAAAATGGAAAATTGGAAAATAGAAGTTTCATTAGATAATTTAGATCTATTATATGTTTGGAAAATTGTGCCCCAAGAGTTGTAGCATTGTAGTATTGAAGTACACTTGCATGGTATTTATTCTCTTGGGTTTCCATCTAAAATTGGATCGGAAAGAAGTGAAATGTGACTATTATAATTTAATATTTTGGATTAGCCCTATTGTTGAAAGTTCACAATGAATAATTTAGGAAACCTCAATATTGAGGTGAAATTTCTGAAAGTGTCATTTTAATAAAATTTCTACATTCTATATTAAATGTTCATAATTCTAAATGATCAAAATTTGTGTATCACAAACTTCCCAAAAACTAATAACAAAATTACAAAAATAACGATTTTTAGTCTTTGACCCAAAAGTGTAAAAACTTGGTTCTACTCTAAAATAACACAAATGCTCGCATTGATGACTTTATTTATGAAATCCATGTAGTATCTTCATCTCTCTTATATTTTCACTTTACAATCACTTTATTTATGAAATCCATGTAGTATTTTCATATCTCTTATCTTTTCACTTCACAATCACTTTATTTATGAAATCCATGTAGTATCTTCATCTCTCTTATCTTTTCACTTCACTAAGAAAATTTTATTTTATGTCACATTGTAGTTTTTTTTTTCTCTTCCAATATTAACTCTATATATTTATGCTTATTTCCTTATATATGTTGTCCAATTAGTTGCAACAATTATTTCTTCATCCTCTACAATATATTCCCTTTCCTTGTATTACCACAAATTTATAACATCGAAAATAGGAAAAATATCAAAACCCTCTAAAAACATAACTTTACATTTGTTGCCATTGAATTTCCCTTAAATTTTACATGCTCCTATATTCCTCAACTTAAATGCCTTTAGGATAACCCTCCTTCATCAAATGCACCATCATCTAGCCCCAAAATTCAAATGACTTAAACTTTTAGTGTGCATCTACGACCTCCTTATACCTCAAGTTATTTTCCTACAACTTCTCTTGGAACTGCGCATGTAATTGTTCCATCTACTTGACAATATTTTGTACCATCACTTCTCTTATTATGTCCCTTCCATAGTAGGGACATTATGTTCAGTCTATTTCCATTATTTGGGTGCATGATTCGTTATTACAAAGTTTAATCTAAAGTTTTTTAACTTGACGTTTGCATCGGATAATGGAGCCAGGGTGGCGGAAAGATGTCGTCACCCTCATTATTTTTTTTCCTTGGCGGCCCGACAAATAAGTGTCAGAACAATTGTTTTGGCTTGTTGATTTTAACTAAAAAATTGAAATACAACAACTACGAGCATGAGGCCACATCGATATTTCATGCATTCGATGTGCTCCCTTGTTTCCATGACACGTTTCACCATGACTTTCCCATTTTTCCTTCTTCTTCCAATTGAAAGCACGGAGGATAAGCAGATTTCAGATCCACAAACCATCGAAAATGGAGAATGATAAGGGAGTCAGTGCAAGCACGTGCAATAATGATCGTAGTATTTATGTGGGAAGTAAAGTGAAGAAGGGTGTTTTGGATGCAACCACGAACATACGGGAGGGTTTACAATGTGCAAAATCTCTCATTGTTTCTCAGGTGAGGTGATGATCATGTTATTCCAACAATAGTAGTAGAAAACCACAGATTTCACTTTCAACCACTCCACCCAAGGAGATAAGCAGGCTATGTTCTAGGAAAGAAAGAAGAAATAGAATAAAAAATCGTGCGTGTTGTCTATAAATGGTTTTCTATGTAGGTCAGTCCCTGCTCTGGCTAGAGAGGACGCTGAATACCAGGTTCGATATTATGTTCCTTAATTTCTACTGATTTAGTTCTAAGAATGGAGCTTAAAGTAGGACAGGTTATGTGTAACTCATTAAAAGTTCAATTGGGTTCAATTATTTTCATCAATGTATACAAGTGTCAATAATAATGAGAAAATGATCTTGTTCTAGATTATACTTCTATAAATCACAAAACAAATTTATTATAATGATAATTCAAATCAACAATGAGGCAAAGTAATTGAGATTTCCTTGGAGAAAGTATAATAGCAATCCATCCCATTTTCAGGGAGGGAGGTGAATAAAAAAGGTTGTGTTATCCTTCCATTGTAGAGAGTGGGAAGTAGTTGTTTCTATGTGAATCCAGTCAAAAGAAAAATTCTTGATATTAAGAAGATCGAAAGGCAGCAAAAAAAAAGATATCGAGATTTGAGTTTTTTATTTCTTTCCCTTTCAATAAATTCGTCTTTAACAAATGTTTCGTTCTTTTTTTAAGCTTCATTGTTGCAAATGTTCAATCAATTCGGCTTTAAATGTTGTTTCATATCCTTTCAATATTTATAAATCCGACTTTAAATTCTCTTTCTCTATACACAAATTTTAATGAGAAGCAATTTCACACACAATTTTTAACAAGAAGCGATTTCAATTCAAAATTGACTAGCATACCATCGATATCAAGATTTTGCGCGTGTTCATACGTATACTAAATGGAATTTGAAATCTTTTCTTTCAGGTAAGTAGGAATTATTTCAGAAACTACCTGATCTTGATTTTTTTTAAGTTGAAGTGGGAATGATTCCATTTCAAATAATCAATATATATGGTAACTGTGTTGTTTTAATTGTATTTTGGTATTTCTTGAAATTGTTTGCAGTATCAGTTTTTCATTTTCATGGCAGATTAGGTTAAAGCGGTAAGTATTGAGAATAGGCAGATTAGGTTAATGGAAATACACTATATTTAGAAGGACACTAGACAAGTCGATACACTGTGTCCAACTCAAGCTTTTCCTTTTAAAAAGACCAAAAGAAAAGAATGATAATGGATATAAATGGTGTTTAAAGCATGTAGGGATTGAATGAATATATAACCTCTCGTGCTTGTGATTTTCTCCAAAACAAATGCATAAAAAGGCAATGGATATAAATTCATTTATTACTTATTTACCAGTTAAATTAGGGTAACCACATTTCCATGAAAAAGTATATTCAATTTATTCATTAAAGTTGAGAATTTAAATGCATGGAACCATCAAAAGTGTGATATATTACATGCAGTTTATTTCTCCAGATGCAACGATCAAAGTTAATGTGATAATCTGGTAACAACCTCGATGAAAAAAATGATTTTAAAAGTCTAATGAGACTCTTCTAAAATGTTTTCAATGAGATTAAGTCCAAATATGCCTGAAAAACATCATCTTATAAATAACATGGCTTAAATACGGTAAACATCCACATAAATATTTATAAAAATTATATTATTAAATAATTATTTTAAAAAATGATGATTTATATTGATTATTAGTGTTCATCTTGAGAAGAGTAGTTGGTTCGTAATGCAAAAGGTAAATATATTTTCGAGTTGATCTTCCCATCTTAATTATTGTCCAAAGGTGGCATGCCATCAATCCAATCCATTTGCACATGGAAATTAATGGAAGCGACCATGTCTCGAATTGACGTTCAATGCGAGTCCCATCATTCATTATATTTTTATTTCAATTGTATTTACAACCGAATGGAATGGAAGGGTTTATTTATAGGAGCATGCATGAAGTTTGGGAGGGAGTGTGCCACTTGAATATGACTGCTTTAATTGGGGTTTCTGTTTTAATTTTCTCGGGTATTGAGGAGGAGCAGGGAAACATGTAAGGAAATTAAGGGAAAAATTAGGCCTAGCTTGGGGGATAGAAATTGAAAAAGCAATTATTTCAGAAGCCTTTTGGTTTGCATCTTTTAGTTCAAGTGGTCAAGTGTAGTGTTTTTGCTTCACTAAGAGTGCTCAAGGACTGCACTCAACATTTCTTTATTTTTATTAGTTTGTGATTTATCATTTCTCTGTCAGTGGATGTGCATACTTGGTCAATGCTTAAGATTTTTTGTGCATTGTTGTATCGTCCTTGTACGCATATTGGGCCGTGTGAGCCCATGTGGCATAAACCTTGTAGTTGATTAGGTTCATACAAATATATGGCAGAGACATTGCCAAATGTGGCTTGTTATCATGTAGAAAATTAATAAGATCTATATAGTTTCCTTTTAATGTAAAGAGTATATAGGTTTCTTTTAATGTAAAGAGAATATGTGTATGTCATCATTCATGTCAAATCCACGCCTTAGAAAGGTCATGTGTTGGATGTTAAATGGACACCATGTTATACGTAGGGTTAATCAACAAGAAGGCATGTGTCGATTGAACTAATATCCAATTAGCTCATTACAAATGTCTCTTCATGTTCGATGAATATTAATACTTGTACTTGTATTTGATTTGATGTATAATGATTACCATGAGAACAAGTGTTGCATGGCAGCGTAGTCCCTGCTAGGATGGAAAGGGAGTAAATGTGTGGGACACAAGTTGCAGTACACGTGGTATTCATGCAGAATTTAGTATTCGTGAATTAGTTTTATTTGAAATTTATCAAAAATTATTAATGTCTGGTACATGAACGAAGGTTCCTAGGATCTAAGTTTGATAGTACATGAAATATTTAATGCACAAGCAATGTAAATCAACAATCACAGAGTCACGACTTCATTTTTTTCATTTTTTATGACCACCCTGTGCCGTGAAATACATTTTGCACCCAACACTTCCATCATATACATTTTGCACCGAACAATTCGGTCATATACATGAGACAGTCATTTATAGAAATGCACCGAACAAATATGGAGTCACGGGTCCACGACGTCCAGTGTGTTGAGTGATATACATTTTGCACCAAACACTTCCGTCATATACATTTTGCACCCAACAATTCCGTCATATCCACAAGACTGAGCAATTTATAGAATATTGTAACATTGTATGAAGATTTATAGTAATTTATGTAACGCTATAACATGTTCTATTTAATAAATAGTATACACAATTATTTAAGTTGTATTCAATAATTTTTTTTTTAAGTAATATTGTATAAAAGTCTGTCAAAATGAAGGACTACAGAGAATTTTCATGGTGTCAAGCTATAAATATTGAGCTTCCTTGAGGGGAAACCAGCTCAGGGTGCACTGAGAGTAATGGCGCCCTGCCTCCAGCGAGCTAAATTTAAATTCATGAGACACATGGGCAGAAAGTTGAAGTACATGGGTACGTGGGCAAAAACTAGAAAAAATAGTGGCAATGTCTGTTACCAGAAAATTGGGCTTCTATTGTTCCATGGTCTACAAATAGCACCTAGATTTTTGCGATATACATATTGACAATCGGAGTTGTGGAGTACTTGAATTTGAAGCAACTCGTGTCGAATAACCAAATTGAAATAATAAACTCAATAACTTATTTTTCTATCAATAAAATCATTTATAATTAATTCTTGACTTAGCTAGTTTTTTGGATCGCGGGTTCTCCGGATGGGGACCTATTGTTCTGTGGCCTACAAATAGCACCGAGAGTTCCGCGATATACAAATTGAGAAGCGGTCTTGCGGACTATTCAAATTTTTGGATTGCAAGTTCTCGGGCTGGCGGGCTGAAAATCGGGCTTTTGTTGTTCCGCGGCCTACAAAAATCAAATATGCAATTTGATTAAGTACATATATAGAGCATGCATGGAAGCTTCATTTCAGGTTGTCATGGTTGTGGGCTGACAAGTTTTTTTGAACCCGCGATATATAAATTGACAAGTTGTTTTTCGGACTATTTGAATTTATGGATCGCGGGTTCTCAAACTGGCACGCTGAAATTTGGCCATCTGTTGTTCCGTGGTCTACAAATAGCACCTAGAGTTCTGTGATATACATATTGACAATAGGAATTGTGGAGTATTTGAAATTGAAGGGGCTCGTGTCGAATAACCAAATTGAAATAATAAACTCAATAATTTATTTTTCTATCAATAAAATAATTTATAATTAATTAAAACAAGTTTAACATTCTTGAATTAGTTATCGTTTTTACATATGCTGGTGGGAAACAAAAGAAAGAAAAATAGTACTGACGTCTTTTACATAGGCTGGTGAACATAAGTATGAAAAAAATAGCGTCCCTGAATTAGTATTCTTTAAAAGAGCGGGTTCTTGACTTAGCTAGTTTTTGGATGATGGGTTCTTGACTTAGCTAGTTTTTGGATCGCGGGTTCTCGGGCTGGGGACCTATTGTTCTATGGCCTACAAATAGGACCGACACTTCCATGATATACAAATTGACAAGCGGTCTTGCGGACTATTTGAATTTTTGGATCGCGGGTTCTCAGGCTAAGGGGTTGAAAATCGAGCTTATGTTGTTTCGTGGCCTACAAAAATCAAATATGTAATTTGATTAAGTAGATATATAGAGCATGCACAGAAGATTCATTCAAGGTTGTCGGGGTTGCTGGCTGAAAATTGGGGCTCTGTTGTTCCGCGGGTTCCGCGATATACAAATTGACAAGCTGCTTTGCAGATTATTTGAATCTTTGGATCGCGGGTTCTGGGACTGATGGGATGAAAATTGGGCTTCTGTTGTTCCGTGGTCTACAAATAGCACCTAGAGTTCCGCGATATACATATTGACAATCGGACTTGCGGAGTATTTGAATTTGAAGGGGCTCGTGTCAAATAACCAAATTGAAATAATAAACTCAATAACTTATATTTCTATCAATAAAATGATTTACAATTAATTAAAACAAGTTTCGCATTCCCGAATTACTTTTCCTTTTTACATATCCTGGTGGACAAGAAAAGAAAAAAAAATAGTATTGGCGTCTGTTACATAGGTCGGTGAACATAAGTATGAAAAAAATAGTGTTCCCAAATTAGTTTTCTTAAAAGAGCGGGTTCTTGACTTAGCTAGTTTTTGGATGGCGGGTTCTCGCACTGGGGACCTGAAAAGTGGGCTTTTGTTGTTCCTTGTCCTGCAAATATCACCTAGGGTTTTGCGATATACATATTGACAATAGGACTTGCAGAGTATTTCAATTTGAAGGGGCTCGTGTCGAATAACCAAATTGAAATAATAAACTCAATAATTTATTTTTTTATCAACAAAATTATAATTAATTAAAACAAGTTTAGCATTCCCAAAATAGTTTTCCTTTTTACATATGTTGGTGGACAAAAAAAAGAAAAAAAAAATAGTATCGACGTCTCTTACATAGGCTGGTGAACATAAGTATGAAAAAAAATAGCATTCCCAAATAAGTTTTCTTTAAAAGAGTGGGTTCTTGACTTAGCCAATTTTTGGATCGCGGGTTCTTGGGTAGGGGTCGTAAAAAGTAGGCTTTTGTTGTTCTGTGTCCTACAAATAGCACTGCCAGTTCCGTGATATACAAATTGACAATGGAACTTGCTGACTATTTTAATTTTAAGGGGCTCGTGTTAAAAAAATTTAGCATTCATGAATTAGTTTTCTTTACATAGGTTTTACATACGCTGGTGGAAAGAAGGACAAAAAGTATAGTACCAATGTCTGTTACAAAGGGTGGTCGACAAAAGGAGAAAATAAATAGAATTCCCGAATCAGTTTTCTTTAAAACAGGGACTCATCCACACAAGAAATTGAAATTTATGAAATTAGAGGTTCTTGGAGACCATAAACTATACATAGCAAATATGTAACTCTGTATACATACTCTCTATAAAAATCTAGGAACACATAAAGAAGAGAAAAAAATAGCATTCCCGAATTAGAGCATGGACGAAACCCTCATTCCATACTTAACCAGTTTTTGGATCATGGGTTCTCGGGCTGGGGACCTGAAAATCAGGGTTATGTTGTTCTATGATATACAAATTGACAATGGGACCTACAGACTATTTGAATTTTAAGGGGCTCGTGTCCCAAAAATTTAGCATTCGTGAATTAGTTTTCTTTACATATGGTGGTGGACAAAAGCACAAAAAATATAGTGCCAATGTCTGTTACATAGGGCGGTGGAAAAAAGGACCAAATAAATAGCATTCTCGAATTAGTTTTCTTTAAAACAGGGCCTCGTGGATACAAGAAATTGAAATGTATCAAATTTTAGGTTCTTGGAGACCATAATTTATACATAGAAAATATGAAATTTTTTAAAGTAGATATTTACTTTTATACATACGAAATATGTACTTTTATAAATTATGGGGATGAGATTTTATACAGCATGCATGGAGCCCTCATTCCATATTTGCATGAAGCCCTGAGTCGATACCGAGGCAGTTTTTGGATCACAGGTTGTGGAGCTGGCGGACTGAAAATTGGGCGTTTTTTGTTCCATGGCCTGCAAAGAGCACCCACAGTTCCGTGATATAGAAATTGACAAGCGGACTTGCGGAGTATTTTAATTTTAAGGGCCTTTGTGGCAAAAGTATGAAGGACATGTGTTCAAGATGCAAGAAATGACATACTCTCTACACGTTTGAGTACAAAAAAAGTAGTGAACACAATTTTATGACATTTATATAAAAAATAATGCAATGTGTTACATATTCCTGGAAATTTAAAGAAACACACACACACACACACACACACACACACACACACATATATATATATATATATCTGAAATATGATATTTCAAAGTTGAGTCGGTGATTTATTTCATACTTTATTTTGAAAGTGACTAGGGCAGAGAAAATATGCATAGGAAAAAAAGAGAATTGAGATAAAATAAACATAATGACTTCACATTCAGCATAGCTGAAGATAAAAATCTAGAAACACATAAATATATAAGGAGAGAAAAGAATAGTTTTATTTGGAATATATGAAAAAAATAATAGTTTGTCACATATCCCTGGAAATGCAAATATGCTTGCCATATAGACTGGGATTGGGACTCCTGCGGACCATAACAGAAATATGTACAAGAAATAGGACTGTGGAAAGAAGTTGGACATAGTAGATTGTAATACCTGAAAAGTAGAAATGGGAATATCATTTTTTGGCTATAGATTTCTACTCGGAAAAGTTGGAATAACTGGATTGATAATGAAAGAACTATGCATTTCCATGTTGGATTTGGTCGGTGATCCACTTCAAGTTCTCTTCAATATAGCTTCTCAAGGGGGCGACGTTGATGTCATTGCAGATTTTAATGCTGAAAACTTCATTTTCTAATTCGCTTAGATCAATTGAAAGTTTACACAAAGTTTCATCAATGTTCCATTCTGTACCGAATACCGGACTAGCCAGTTGTCCACCTCTTCTTCATGATATTCAATAATCCTGTAAAAATTTTCTAAAGACAAGGCCTTCAAATTATCAACTTGTTTATCAAAAGATTTTTTGGTTGACGCCAGTGAGTTAAGGATTAAGCTGGGGTCCTGGAATCCATTTGTCTTTCCTGATAAGTCTATTTTGGTGAGCTTTGTAAATAATGTTTTTTTCTTTGATATTGCTTGCTCACATGATTGGATGATGAGATACAGGTCCTTCACTTTCTCTTTCCAGCATGCTTCTAATTGAGTGAGTTGTTTATCGAAAGGGAGATCATGTTGTCTTCTTCTCATCTATGGCATGTTGTTGACATGAAAGGCAAAAGGGATGACCGTGTGCACATATAAAGTTTCTTCATTTTTTAAATCTTTCTGCAGAAGTAGGAGAAAGTTATGTGCCTTACTCCCCAGGGAATCCATACTCTGTGATTTTTCCTAGGCCTTAGTAATCAGTTCCATTATTTTGTTGATATTTTTCTCGACATATCCTCTACAGGATGCAAGGAAGCTGGAGGACCCTTTTAGATTTGTTGCAGGGGTGCACGTAGTAGCAGGCATGGATATTCCCAAAGAACTGTGATGCAATGGCATAGGAAACAAAGCTTCCTCTAATTCCTTAATCCAGTTCTCTAGCCTGGCATTTTCATCTTCAATGACTCCAAAGGAATCATGAAGAGCATCTCTGGTTTCCATGTGAAGTTGAGAGATTTTGGACGCCTACATATTGGCAAGGTCAAGTTCTGAACGATGTTTTCTTTTCTTATTTTTTACATCTCTTTTTTCAATGATTATTTTTTTTTGTTTCGGATTCAAAAACAACACTCTGGAATACGAAGGATTCATCTTCATAAAAAATTAGGGTATCAACCATCTCCATTGAGCAGGCATGTTGAATTTTGTCTCCGAGTTGATCAAGGTTGTAGAATATGCTTTCCAGATCAGTGTCAAGATCCATATTTTCATTGTAAATTTCGGCCTACTCTGCGTCCCCTACAAATCTTTTTGCCTTCTTCTGCACGGGAAGCTCGAAAGAAAGATGTTCATTGTATCTCTACAAATATGTTGTAGAGTTGTTGCCAGTACTTTATGGAAACGTTGGTTTTCTCCAGACGCTGCTTGAAATGAAGAAATGCAGGGGACAACATAACTCCCCGGAAACATTGCTTCAATGTGTGCGAATGGAAAATCTCCTCATTAATGACAATATCTATGCGTGTTGTATGATGACCTGTTAGAAGTAAAGCTTAATTATTATCATACTTAGAAGTGCAAAGGTGGCAGTTACGATGAAGAACATTTAAGGATTGGAGGTGTCGTGAACGAACCAAGCTGGCACCGTGCGAATGACATTCCATGGTATTTGAAATTAAGACTGGGAAGAGATTCAAGGTTTTGTGAAGGAAGAAAGTTGGCGGTGTTCGAATGACATTCCATTGCATTTGAAATTAAGACTAGGAAGGGATAAGAAAATCCTTTGCAAAAATTGCATTGATGGAAGAACTTCTTAAGCCTTGCACGTATCAATGACAACTTAGATGGTACCTGCACAATGACTTGTTAGCA